>AYEL01052315.1:0-14895 GCA_000484575.1 Olivierus martensii | reverse complement strand
TTCTGGTAGCAATTGGCTACTTGGCTACCGGGTTTGTCGAGCTCTGAATCTATAAATTGCTTAAAAACATGATGATAAGACCAAAAGCACTAATATAGCAATTAAATTTTTAATATAGAAATATTTTCATTTATATAAAATCTCTCTCTTCAGCTACACTACACAACAATGTTTTTATAATCAAAAACATTTCTAATATAGAAATGTTTTTGATTATAAAAACTGATCACCTCCAACTAACAACAAAATGTTTTTTTTATTGTTGTGTTAGCTGAAGCAAGTGATTTTATATAATCAGAAATGTTTCTATATTAAATTTTTAATTGCTATAGTAGTGCTTTTGGTCTTATTACCTTGTTTAAAGTTTTCAAGGCAGTATAATTAAATAAAGTTCTATTTTCTTTGTTTTCCTGTAAAAGAGACAGAAAATGAATTTATTCATTATTATTAGCCAGGTAATCATTATTTTATATGAGTGCTAATTCAAGTATACAATATTTTCTATAAACATTGCATTAAATTTAATTGTTAAATCTGTCTTAAATTATATTGCAATAGAATATTAGTTTGAATTTACTGTATAGAAATGCTTTAACCTTCCAACCAAAAATCTGTGATTGAATTAGGATTCCATTCCTTGAAAAATTTACAAGGAGTGATCTACAAAGTTTGTATGGTGGCAATTCTATCAACAAAGGATGACATCTAATGGAAAGATTATTTTGTTGTATGCTAACTTGATTATTGATCTTTCATTTCCAGTGTATTATCTTAGGTGTATCTTCTGTTTTACAATAGTTTTAGTAAAGGATGGTTTCTCTATCATGACAACACACTACAACACTATTCTGCCACTTCATTGCCACACTGCTCTGTGAATCAGAGAATTTTTGGCAAATGACATTATTCTTATTATATCACAACCCCATATTCCCTTAATTTGACTCCGGCTGAATTTTAGCTCTTCCAAAACTAAAAATCATTATGAAAGGGAAAAGATTCAATAACTTGGACATCAAAACAAACGTGAAAGCTCAATTACAAACCATACTGAAAACTGAATTCTCTTGATGTTTGAACAATGACAGGCTTGCTGGACTGGAGTAAGTGTGTGTGTGTGACCAAGGGCAGTACTTTGAAAATGACTAGAACTGTTTTAGTGTAAAAATGAATGAAATAAATTGTGTAAAATAAATATGTGAATGAATGTAAAATAAAGATGTCTTGTTGTTATACAAACTTTTCATCACTCCTTATATATGAGATCAGGGCTGGCTCTTTGATATTCATCCTCTGCAATTCAACTTATCTCCATGGACATAGATGATATGTATAGATCCTGGAATTACATTATTATTATGAATGACTGAGAACTGATGTTAATAAAACTAATCATCGATAGAATTCTAAAGTGTCTTATATTAAAAAAGAATTATTTTTCCCATAAATCATAACATATAACGGCTATGTAACGTTTTTCAATTTGAATTTACAATTAAATCATACTTTTTATTAATTTTATTCCATTATTGAACAATATACAAATAGTTAGATAACAAATTTACTGCATTAAAGTATGATTAGAGACACCATAACTTAAAAGTTTTTAAGTTATGGTGTCTCTACTGCTGATAGTGCATTAAAGTATGATTAAATTTGTTTAAGAGTGTAAGCAGTTAAATATTTAGTAAATAGTTAGATAACAAAAATTGCCAAATAGTATCCCTTCTAGTACCAGAATGAAAGAATTCTAGGAACATAATCCTGACTTATTACACTAGGCTTATAGAATTTTTGATTTCAGTTAAAATCATGATTTTCAGGAACCTAATTCTGACATTGAATGAGGACCCATTATATGAAATTTAAATATTTATTTCATTATTATTTAAAATATATTTATTATTCACATTATACTCAGACTCCACTCTATTTCAGAGATGCATTCTTTAAAAATCAATACAAACTGATATGACATAAATCAATATATACTATGTGATTTCCATAAGAAGCCATTGAAATATAGAAGATAAATAACTGGCACTACTTACTTCAATAAATAAAGTTTAAAAAGATAATAAATGCAATTCCCATTTGACCTTTTGAATTATGAAGTAAAATAATTGAAACAAACAAGAAAAAACTTTATTATTCTATAGGGTGCGTCAGCTAAATCCGGACAAAATAAACAATTTAATTAAACAAAATTTTATTTAACAAAAAGAATAAAATTATCAAAATTATCATTTGCACATTAATTTGGGATCCCTTTAGATTAAAATTACTCAATGTAATTCCCTTCTGTCTCAATTACTGCCTCGATCCTCGACCGGAAACGATGACATGCCCTGCGCAATGCCTGCTTGTTCAAGTTCGAAAACGCTGCCTCAATAGCGGCCTGGAGAGATGCCACATTAGGATGTCTCGACCTATTAGAGACCCTTTCAACAACGCTCCATACGTAATAGTCCAAAGGATTCAAATCTGGACTGTTAGGAGGCCTGAATTCTTTAGGAAGCAAGTTGCAGTGAGCAAAATATGGCAGGAAATTCAATTTGAAATTTGTCCGGATTTAGCTGACGCACCCTGTATGTAAGTGTAAATTGTATGAGAGGTTTTCAAAAACCAATTTTTTACTTGAGAGTAGTGAAAAAATGAGATGAAACACCACGGGCAGATACCCCTTTAATAAGCTTCAAAGAGACCACCAAGGTGGAGCAATGCTGCTGCTGTCTAATGACTGAGTTTAGTTGCAAGATGGTATCTCCCATATATATATGGTCCAAAACTGGTATCCCATGTCCTTTCACTTGCAAAAAAATGAATATTGCCAAATGATATTCATCATGATCTAGTTACTATGTATGGCAAAAACTTATGACAGAGAAGAAAGTGTATTTTTGGTACAATGAATTCAAAGTGGGCCATGTTGATTTTGAAGATGAATAGTGAGTGGGCTGGCCTTTATCCAGCAAGACTGAAGAAAACATTTTGCATTTTGAAGGTATTGTTTGTGAAAATTGAAGATTGAAAATGCATAAAATTTCAGAAATGGTGACCTTGTCTAAGACAATTGCTTATGAAAGTGTTCACAATGTTCTGAGTTTTCAAAAAGTGTGCTCCTGCTGGTTGCCCCAAGATTTATCAGAATAGCACAAAGGAACATATATAAGGATGTTCCTGGAGAATCTGCTGTTATACATGCTGAAGATGAAAATTTTTTGCCTGTATTGTTACAGGAGATGAAACTTTGGGTATATCACTATACACTGAGAGTTAACAAAATTTGCATGACCTGGAAGCATCCACAATCTTTTATGGCAAAAAATTCAAAAACATTCCCTATACCTGTAAAGCCATGGTCACTGTGTTCTGGGATCACCAAGGCATACTGTTAGATTTCTTGCCAAAGGGGAACACTCAATGCAGTTCATTATTGCACAATATTGGATAAACTGAAAGCCAACATTTGATGGAAACAACTAGACCTTTTGACAAGTAGTATGATTTTGTTGCATGTCAACACTACTTTGCATAGTGCACAGTATACTTGAGAATGGTTGTGCTATAATTGTTAGGAAATTCTATCACATCCCCCTACAGCACAAACTTTTTTAATATTGGTATAAATAAACTATTGATTGTTAGGACAAGTGTGTAAATAAGAATGGAAACTTTGTGGGAAAAATATTGCATATTTATTGAGTTTAGTGAATAATTTCAATTTTTTATTATTAAACAGTCTCAAGAAAAAAATATGCTATCTTTTTGAAAACCTCTTGTACATAATAAAAATGAATAAAAAATATATCAATGAATACATCTATTAAGTAAGAATGTAATATGTTTAAATAAAAATATATTTATTTTAATTTATTGTAATTGTTTATATGTAAAATTTTGCATTTAGTATATTGTGATATGTTTGATTGCACTAACAATGACAAAACATTGGGAAATTGGGAATGCAATTATTTTTATCATTTTCCTATGATTTTTATTGTTTTATCATTTTCTTTAGGATGGCAAATACCAAAGTACAGGAATACCTCGATTATCGCGGTTATTGTTGCCACGAAAAATACCGCAATAATCGAATCTGCGATAATCGGAAAAAATATTGCATATAAAATGGGTGATCGTTGCCAAGGATTTTTCAAATCTATTGATTAAATTTTATATGAGGTAAAAAAGAAATCTGTTCGTACTATCGTTTAAGCTGATCATTATGTTTCCTTAATAGCTATAGTCTTGATATCATCCTTGTTTCTTTTAGCATTCATTGTAGGGGTAAATAAGAAGAGAAATAAATAGCCACATGCAGATTGTCCTTTAGATATCCCGGCGCCCTGATGCAGCTTCCTTGTAAGATCTACTCAGCACCTTTACAATATTGATAAAATGATAATTTTGGCGCCCTCCTTCTTAAGGCGCCACGATACGGTGCATCGTTTGCTTACCGGGTTTAAAGGCCTTGTCCACATTTACTTCAGGCAATGGCAGACAGTTACTGATGAGCAGTGAATAGGCACCCTCGAATAAAAACGGAGTGCTTTAAGAGAGCTACTTGGAGGGCAAATGTAATTCTGGTTACATATGTAGTGGGCTATATCTGGAAACCGTGATAATTCGAATTTGGATCGGAATAATTGGAATTTTGGTATCAAATTATAAACCGCGATAACTTGAAAATCGCGATAATCGAAACCGCGATAATCGAGGTATTCCTGTAAATGAATTTTATTTGAATATGTATATATATATATATATGCAAATGAAATTCATTTGTACATATTCTTATAAACATACTGGGAGTGGTAAGCAAATCACTTAATGCCAGCAGCTATGCTATTAAAAGAAAAGAGTTTCCCCATATGATTCAATTATAGAATTTTTATGACTCAAAGTGCAAAATTGTCTTACTTATTTTACAATATAACTTTGGAAATAATGTGAACTTAAATGACTTGAATTGGGGTCTGAATTATTTGTTTATGATGGAAAAATTATATTTCTGTAAGATAACTTAATTATTATATTTTTCATATTTAGGCTTCTGTAAATGATATTTGTATAGATTTATCTCCTAATCAAACCTATGAAGGAAAAATATCTGGAAAAATTTGTGCTGTGTCAAGTATAAAGGTCAGTATTATAGTTTAAAACTTACTAATATGATACTTTTATATGTAATATTTTTATAATAATTATATAGAAACAAACTAAATAAAATAAAATTATAAATGGAATAAAATATTCTTTGGTTTTTCATAATTATTACAAATATAATCTTTTATTTTGTAAATATATAAGAAAATAATAATCATTTGACAGAATGAACAAATAACAATAAAGCATTGCAATACAAAGTGGAAAAACTAATATGGTAAAGTTTACAGTTAGGTCAGAGGTCAAATACATGTTTTGGTAACAATGTAGATGTACTTATTAGTTTCAGTTGCTGTTGTGTAGATTAGGTGGATGATTCAACATTTCAGATAAAAACAATCATAAAAATCTATAAATAGAATAGGCATCAATTTTTATTAAATATTAAAGTTAAAGAAAATATGAAAAACAGGAGAAAAAATGGATTGATTCCAAATGTGTGTATTTTTTAAGTGCAAAATTTTATTCCAAATACAGTAAAACCTCGATTTTACGGACTTCGGATTTTATGGACACCATCCCAAAAAATAAAATAAATAATAATAATACAATATTTGCATAAACTGTCTACAGTATAGCTATATCCAGCATTTGTAAAATAAAGCACTCATTTATTGCATAATGCATCATTTTTATTTTAACAACTTACCTAAATTTAATATACATGTATGTAGGTAATTTAATTTAATTTAAAATACTCTATGTAAAATAATACAGTTTTTAGGCATAAGTCACATTAATTAGTACAGGTATATTGAAAATGCTAATTAATGTTTATAAAAAAATTTTATTTCGATTTTACGGACTAGTCTTGCCCCCTATAGTACGTAAAATCGAGATTTTTACTGTACTGCCAAAAACAAAATATTTTTGAATATTAATAATGCAAGAAATTATTTATAAAAAATTTCATCAATTTAATGTCAATATCTCAATGCACCAATATCAAACAAGCAGTCAATGACTAAATGTTTTGACACACAGGCACCAATGTGTTAAATATCATATTATTGGTATGATATCATTCCATAAAGCATTGTTCCTTTCTTCTCAAAGAACAATATAGCACTATAACATTGTGTAAATGCAATCACTAATTCACCTTGCCCCAAGAAATTTTCATTCAATAATTTTGTTAAAAATTATACAGGGTGTCCGAAAAGTATCTTTACACTTTTAGAAAATTATTAAAAAGATACAAAGAAAGGATGTGCACTTAAGATTTTGCATTCAAATAAAGAAAGTATCAAAGTTTTTTTAAATGAAGTGGACACTATATGGTACCCATGATGGTGCCAAATATAGATCTCTTCTCAAAATGGCTTCACCGCAGGAAATGGCACAAGTTGTAGCATGATTTATCAAATTTAAATCTGCAATGCAGGTACAATGTAAATTTTGGTCTGCATATGATCAAAATCCACCTTCAAGACCGACAATTTATGAATGGCATAAGAGATTTATGACAACATGTAGCATTTTGCCAAAAGCAAAATCTGGTCGGCCTAGCAGAAGCTCCGATGATGTTGAACGAATTCATGAATCTTTTCATCGTAGTCCTCGTAAATCAATTCATTTGGTGGCCTATCAATTACAAATACCTAGATCAACTAAGCATGATGTAGTGTTGAAAAATCGAATTACGTTGGCCATCGGGACTGTCGATTCTGTAATGCTTCACAGAACCGTGCTTGAAATCTCTTACTGACTCAGGCGTTGCTTGCAACTAATGATGCACATATTGAAATGTTGTAAGAATTGTCAAAAAAACTTATGATTTTTTTTATTCAATAAAAAAGTTATCAAAGTACATATCTTTCTTTGTTATTTTTTAAAGATTTTCTAAAAGTGTAAAGATACTTTTCGGACACCCTGTATTTCAACTTCAGCAAAATCCAAGTTGCATAAGAAAAAATTGTCCCAATTATTTGGTAAGTTGGGGAATGGATACATATAGTCAAACCCCAATAAGATGCCACCTTCCGTTTGGGGACAATTTTGGCAGCTAATTAAGGGTTGGCGGTTAATCAAAAACACGTGGTATAGAAATGAAAATGAACTCCAAATTTATTATATTTAATAAAATACAGTATATTTTAGTAAGCCGCGACCTTTGACACTGCTCTGGCCAGTTCATTTTATGAACATAACATCACCATCCACTGGGACCAGGCAAAAATTATTAAACAGATAACTAAATCAGAAGATATAAAAATTGCAGAGTCATTAATTATACAAGAATATAAAAAACATTATCACGTGATAAATGACAATCAACCTTCTGTAATACCGCCACAGTGGCTAGTTTAAAACGTAATAATACAACGACTAAATATTTTTATTATATTTTATTATTTATTTTATTATTATTTTTAATATAGAAATATATTTATACAATGTTATATTATAATTTTTTTAAATTCAAATTATGTTCTTACTAAGTTTTACGTTCGAATTCTTATACGTTATGTATGATTTGCTGAAGATGGCTTAATAAAGCTGAAAGATCTACAAGTTTACTAAAATATACTGTATTTTCCACTTTTAAAATTGTGCTGAATTTATTTACTCAAAATACAGTATATTTATATTTAGCATCCAAACTTAACATTTCTAAAAAAACTGTATACTTTACAGTACAGTATAGCATTGGATTGTTCGGAAAGTAATTTTATTTTTTCCCACCAGTGGAGTTAGTTGTATTTTTACCTGCCAATTTCATTCTAAGCTGTATTGTCATTATAAATTTTGACAGTTGACATTTCAAGGTATATTTATAAAAATTTTTTTTTAATTCTCTACAGTTTTTTTTTTTTTTTTTTTTTTTTTTTTTTTTTTTTTTTTTTAAGTGGATTTTTTTTTTTTTTTTTTTGTTCTATCAAAAATGAAAAATAAAATGGAAATTTTTGGCATGTTGCTTTTTTATTATTGATAAAGTAAGAATGCTGTTCAAGCAAGAAAAAAATTTTGTGAAGTGTATGGAGAAGATGTGTTAACAGAATCCCAGTGCCAAAACTGGTTTGCAAAATTTCATTCTGACAATATTTTGATGTTAAAGATGTGCCATGTGCAGGAAAGTTAATTGAAGCTGATGATGACAAAATACAGGTGTTGTTTGAAGCAAACTGCTGATAACAACACGAGAAATTGCTACAAGATTGAATTTATTGAATTCAACTGTTCACAACCAATTGAAATGTTGATATTTGGGTTCCACATGTTCTCAAAGAAAGATTTGCATCATCACATCGACATTTGTGATTTGTTACTCAACTATGAAGAAAATGATCCCTTTCTGAAGTGGATCATAACTGTTGATGAAAAATAGAAATGATCCCTTTCTGAAGTGGATCATAACTGTTGATGAAAAATGGATCGTTTACAACAAAATTGAATGCAAGCAATCATGGAGCAGAAGAAATGAACTGGCTCAAAGCACTCTGAGACCCCATATTCATACAAAAAAATGATGCTCTTTGATGGAATTTCAATGGAATTTTTTTTTTGAGCTTCTTTCATACAATTCCACAATTAATCCGGAAATGACTGCCACCTATTGGACAAATTGAGTGATTCCATCAAACAGAAGAGGGCAGAATTGATTAATATAAAAGGCATAGTGTTTTACCATGACAATGCCAAACTATACAAGTTTGATGACCTGCCAGAAGCTGTTACAGCTTGGATGGGATGTGCTACCACACCTACCATATTCTCCATATCTGGCACCCTCTGATTATTAATTATTCCAGTCTTTATAGAATTCTTTACATGGCAAAACACTTAGTTTAAGTGAGGATGTCAAAAATCATTTGGTTCAGTTTTTTGTAAGCAAGATCAGAAATTCTATGAGCATGGAATCATGCTATTACCAGAAAGATGACAACATGTGTTGGGTCAAAATGGTCAATATATAATTAAATAAAATATCTATATACTATAAAAAATTGTCATTCATTTTCGTGAAAAAAAACTAAATTAATTTTTGAATAACCCAATCGATATATGTAACATATATGTGCAATACTATATAGAAAATATGTCCAACTGCTGTTCTGATCCTCTATTTTGATTTCTCTGTAAAACACAATGTACACAGCTTACTGTACAGTAGCCTTGTTTGCTCAATACGCAATAAAAATCAAATGCCTTTAATTGTGGGGGAAAGATGTGATTTATCAATGACTGCTTCTTTTTGTTTTTCCTATTTGGCCAATCAGATTGTCTAGTGCTATCACATGGCAAATGGCACTACTATTATCACAATGTTTTTCCAAATATTTTCTCTCTGTTTGCAAAACCTTCTTTGACCTTCTGTGTTGACGAGACTGGTTCTTCTATGTTGTCGTCATCCTTCTCTGAAGAATTCTTAATTTCAGGATCGCTATGAAGCATTTTCACAATGTAATCTGTTGACATCTCATAAGTTGAAATTTTATCCTCGAGCACCAGAAATTCTTCAAAAGTCATAGGATTATCAATATAGGCATATGTGCTCCAGTGTTTCTCCTAGTTCCTTATCAGGATTGTCTTCAGGAACAGAATGCGTTATTCATTTAATCAATCCTGTGTGAGCCCAGATATTGTGAATGGCCTCTGGTGTAACTTCATCCCATGCTTTCTTTATCATGTAAATTGTCTCTCTCAGGGAAAGAGTTTGGTTTTGTTGTCATTGATGCAATCAATCATGTCTGACTTGATATCGTCAATGGTGTGCTTTAAAATATTTGATAATCCTTGTATCTAGTGGCTGCAACACACCAGTGCAATTAGGCAGTGCAAACTCAATCTTGATGTTGCTAAGTTACTGAGAGTCTCTTTTTTTGTGGCACGTGGCATTATCAATCAACAGAGACACCTTTTGGTTTTCTGTTTTTATAGCTGCATTGAATCACTTCAACCAATTGCCAAACTCTATAGCTGTCATCTATGCTTTTCTATTGTGCCAGTAATTGACATAAAGTTCTGAATTAAAATTCTTGAAACATTGTGGGTGGGGCACATTTCCCAATAACAGTCATCATTATTTTATCAATTCCATTTGAATTCATACAGAATGCGAGCATAATTCTGTCTTTTACCTTTGTACATCCCATGACTGGTCCAGCTGTGTCTTGTTTGGCTGCACACAATAGAATAAAGCACTTTCATCCATATTGTACACATCCTTGGCTTGATATTGTTCAATTATAGCAGATAATTTCTGGTGAGCTTCACTGACGATTTGTCCATCAACTTTCACTGTTTCACCATGCCACAACACTCATGAAAGATCACTCTGTTGTTTGAAATGTTCCAATCATTTATTGCTGTATGTGAAGTCTATTATATCCATTTGCTCACCAAAAACAGCAGCTTGCTCCTTTATCATGGCATCCATAATACATTCATACTTGATGTTCACTTGACCAATCCACATGACCAATCCAGCTTTCAACTCTTCACACTTTGATGCTCTAAGCTGTTTTGCAGTCCCTGCATTGTCTTCTTTCAACCAATTCTCCTTCTCACTTAAAATGTTGCCAACTGCCACAACTGATCACTTTATCAAACACAAGAGAAAAATGATTGGTGATGAATTGCTGACTCCAATTAGTATTGCTTTCCTTGAATTTGCAAATTTTTTGTTTTTCCTTCACAGAAATTTTGGCGACTTTAACGTTGAATAAAATTTGTTCTAAAAAAGATTTTTTAAAATGGAAAAAGTCCTCCATGATTTTCAGTTGCACATCAGAAAATTTCAGCAATTTTACACAAAAATTGAAGATTCTATGTTGGGGTGTTCAACCTTTTTTACTATGTGAGCTACTTTTCTATACTAAATTATTCGGCGATCTACTCTCTTATATAGATAATATTTTCCCAATTTGATATTTGATTATGTATAACTATGCAGTTAAATGCAGTCATTCACTTCAGAGGATCCATTCTCTCAGCCCTAAAAACTTTAAAGAAACTAAAAACTTTATTTATGCGTTTAAAAATTTATTCATCACTTTTGATTATTTTAATTCAACAAATAAAACAAAAATATTGAAATAAAATATTAATTTCTCTATTTTGGAAAACCAAAGTTAGAAAAAACAGATTAATTACAAACAACTTACAGGAAATGTTGGTTGATTAAAAAAAATTAATGTGAAATTTGGCATTGTTTGGAGCTGACCATATTTTTATATTCGGGTTGATATGAAGAAGTGGCCCAATCATAGATAATCATCCAAATGATCATTTGTAATTTAGTTTCTTGATTTTTTTATGACGTTCATATTTGAAAAAGCGGATTTTGACAAGTATGTTTATCCGAAAAACAACAGAATTTTTTGCACAATATCAATTAATATTGAGACTTATGTGTATACTTCCAAATGATAAGAAAATTACTGATTTGACAATTTTAACAAAAAATAAACATACACCTAAAGAGAATTAAAAAATAATACAAAATAATGATAAATAAATTATTATGTTTTCAGTTTTAATTAAATTTGTACAGAGGAATCAACTTGAAAGGAATAAACAAGAGATTGACCAAAAATCGCTCTGCGATTGACTGATCGATCATGATCAATGAGTGGAACATCCCTGCTATAGGTTGTCTAACATGTGAGAATATTGATATCTATTTTTCATTACAGTATGCTTATGGTATGACATAACTCGACGTGTTATACACCAAATTGTTCTGCTCATTAAGACGAATCGACTGGTACCATCCATGTTGAAATCTGAGCAATATTGACCGACTTATTAAGTCCTGAATGTGCCATAAATGCAAATTTTGTGGTTTTTGGCACTTTGCCAAGCCCCACTGTGGTTTCATGAAGCCAAATTTTTTTGACATCCTAGACTCACCCCAGCAGTCGTTTAAAAAAGTTCGAGTAACTTGGCCCAGTGGTTCCTGAGAAACACTACCATCAGCACTCCCTCTAATGTTAAACGAAGGTATCAAGTATATTATCGGTAGTGCTAACGTGCTACTGATGATTATGTGTGAAGTCATATATCTATTGGTTGCTCGGAAAGTAATTTCGTCATCTTGAAAATTTGTAATCCGGCCCTCGGCAGAAAATAATTGCCCACCCCTGATGTAGATGGTATTGCACATTTCCTAAACATCTCTCAATTGATCCTTGTACTTTAATGATTTTAAAAGATGTAAAAATATAATTCTAACTTTAAACGTAAATTCAAAAAATGTCTTAGACATAATACAAGACTTAGAAATGTTTGAATTGCATTATTGTCATGGTTTACATTAGAATATGGAGTTAATCGAATTGGCTTCTGAAATAAATTATTTATTATTCACTGGCCAGTTAATGGTATTGGCTTCTGAAATAAATTATTTATTATTCAATGGCCAAAAAAATTTTTGCCATTTAGTGATCTTAAGCCTAACTATTAAGGAAATTTATTTTTAATATAAATAGTTGTGTGTCAATCTAGTGTTTTGACACTAAAATTTAAAAAAGTTCAAAAAGTGGAGTTAATTGATTTGGCTTGTGAACGGCTCAATTGTTATTTGTTAATTTATTACTGTTTTTTTTGTGAACTTAGTTATTATCTGGTGTCTGAGATGAGATATCATACAATCATGCAAATATATAAATTCTGAAATACATTAACATATTCAAAATGTAGATATTGTGCATTTCCTTTGGAACATTACAAAAAAGGATATTGTTTCTTAGAGAGAAGAAAAGCTTGAAGGACATAGATATTTCCAAATTTTTTTTTTTTTTAAATCTATATATAAAAAAATGTTAGGAACCATTACTATATTTATGAGACTTGTTATATAAATAAGAAATATAAATACAGAAATTTGCAAAAGCAGTGTCAGAATGATTCCGACTGTAATATTTATCAACCTTGAACACAAGCACTTCAGCAGTTAATGTCACTTCACTATTTTATTAAAACTCAAAAACGCTTTCGGTATCTTTGATACTATCTTCAGTTTACAAATTCAATGGAATCATGGAAGAAATTGAATTTGTTCCATGATTCCATTGAATTTGTAAACTGAAGATGGTATCAAAGATACCGAAAGCGTTTTTGAGTTTTAATAAAATAGTGAAGTGACATTAACTGCTGAAGTGCTTGTGTTCAAGGTTGTTATTTTATTTAATAGCAGTTTTAAAAAGTTGTAATATTTATTTTGTAATGTGAGAATTGTGTGCATTAACATTCATAACACTACGAGCACACACAACAAAAAAAAATTTTTTTATTTTTTTTTGTTGTGCTTCTAATAAAAATAAAGATTCAAAATGTGAAGCCAAAAAAACAGATGAAATCATTCCAATTCCATGGCATCTTTAGATGCAATTGACAATGAGAAACTTAACAAGATAGCATATAATGATAAATCAAGAATTTAAGAGATGACAAGAAATTAGCTAATTAATTTTAACACTGAGCCTAGTATAAATATATATATATATCCTCCTACAACAATGCATATAATGCTATATTGTTTTATCCCATTATAAGTGTTAATTTTTAGATATTAGTTTTATTTCTATTTTTTAATACTTCTAATGAATTACAATTTGAATTACTAATATTTCTTATTTAATCTGTATAGCTAGTAATAAATGCTGCTTTAGGATTTGACACTTACTTAGTTCTTCGTCATGGCATCAAGATAGATAACTGTCCTACTTCTTCACCAAAATTGGGAGAGAGCATTCCTGGTAATCAGTTAGGATGTTATTTCTGTAATGATGTAGTAGCACCTGGTGATGTAAGCAATATTTGTACTTTTAGTTCTTTAAAATTTTTCAAAACATAAGCATTTATATTTTTCTCTCAATTCACCAGTCAACTCGAGACCGAACTTTAGATCAACAATGTACAGTTACTAGACCTGGAGTATCTATGATGGCAGCAGCATTAGCAGTTGAACTTATGATTAATGTAATACAACATCCTCAAAGGTAAATTTTTAATGATGATAAAAAAAATGCATTATTATTATTATTATTATTGATAGCTAATTGGAAGATAAGACAGAAATATTTATATTTGTTTGTATTGGATTATTTTTAAACCTTTGTTAAAAATGAAGATACAGTTGCACCCTCACTTACATTCATGGAAATTGCATTAATTTTAATTACGTAATATCATTTATTAAAAATCATCATTTATCATCATATCATTTATTAAATATTATAGGTTATATATATCCATATACAGTAAAACCTGTCAAGTTGTACCTCTCTAGTTGAACGACTTTTCCTGGAACCGGACAAAAGCCTATATTTTACTATATGTCCAAACCTCTATATCTTGGACACTCTCTATCTTGTATCTTGAACAACTGTTTGTAATAAGATGGACACTTTTTGATTATTGGTTGGAATAAAATCTTGAATTTTATTTAGGTTTAGAACATTAACCAAAGGAATTTGTGAAAGAGAAATTTATAACATTGATTAGTCATGCCTTCAGATGGTTGCTGATGACTTATAAATCCATGGTTTACTTATTACTATAAATACAAACATTGAGCATTGAGAAAAATCAAACCAAAACTAGCCAAATTATAACTAGAGTATTTTACTGCATTAAAACAAAAAAATATTTGAGCATATAATGGCTATCAAAGGTAAATTTTTAATGATGATAAAAAAAATGCATTATTATTATTATTATTATTGATTTTATTAGCTAATTGGAAGATAAGACAGAAATATTTATATTTGTTTGTATTGG
>AYEL01052278.1:0-10420 GCA_000484575.1 Olivierus martensii | reverse complement strand
GTTCTATTTTGGAATGTTTGTTTAAAATCTGTTGTATTCTAAAGTGCTTGTAACTGAGGATGGTATAAGAAATATACCGAAAACGTTTTTATGTTTAGTTAATAAAACCTGTTTTTCTTGACTGCTGGTTTGTGCTTTTGAAGATATTGAACTTTACTATACATTTTGTTAAAAATTTCTGAAAAAATGTCCCAAAATATTACACTTAACCAAAACTGTAACTGACCATACAGTGTAAACCAATTCTCTATCCAACAATTAGTTTTTAATTAAAAAAAATATATTTGTTCATTGATTCATAAAAATGGCTAATTTTTTAAAATTCATTAAAACATAATTTTTCTTTCAATTAGCATATGTAAGTTAATAATTATTGCAAAATTATTAGCATTAATGCTATGAAAGATTCCAAATAAAATGCAATTAAGAAAAATCGATTTTGTAAAAAATTTAAAAATTAATTTTATGTAAATACAATCAAATGCCAATTTAAGACATGATATCAAATGAGACATTATTAATATGTAATTCAAAAACTGTTTGAAATAGAATATTCATTAATGAAAGGTGAAGATTGCTAGAAAGAAAAGCCCAAACAATTCTTAAAATATTTCAGCAATTTGTACAGCTAGTTTGGTTATTTATTTATTTATTTAAAAGTTTAATTAATGGTAAAAATTGGATTAAAATGAAAATAATCATCCATTTAAATTTTATTGAAAACTTGTTCTGGACAGTGAACAACTATCAAAAATACTGTAATCATCAATGAAAAAGTTAATAAGATATTAAATTATATTAAATATTTATAAAAGTTTCTTATACCGGATTATAAAATGTTAACTACATACAATTATGACTTATAAGATATTCTTATTAGATCATTTTTATATAAATATTTGAATGTTATAGGTGAAATGCCTTCAGCACTTCCAACTTTATATGATTATTATTTTGATCATGATAAAACAAGATGGATTCCATGGTCTCAATTAGTTCAACCATATGAATCTACATCAAATATTACATTCGACGAAATATTAGTACCAACAGTTGAAAGTTCGCGTTCAATTTGGCTTTTACAACAAATGAACAAAATTTGTCATCCTGCAGTTATTATTGGTGAGACTGGTTCATCAAAAACTGTTACAGTTCTGAATTTTTTGAGAAAACTTGATACTAACAAGTATGTAAGTAAAAGTTTCATATATTTTTTATACTTCATTAAATAAAAATCTTGATAGATTTTTCATTTAAAAGATTAAACTAATTTAGGAATAAAGAATAATCTTACATTGATATTTAAATAAATAGACTCAAGATTTGAGATTACCTGCCTTGAGTTTTCATGGTGCTATTCAACCAGTGATGCGATGGCAAATACCAGCTGTGAACCCTAACACCTGCAAAAAAGGGTTTGACAAGTTTTGGGGAATATCATCTAAAAGACAAGCAAATTGCAAATTGAAATTAGCAATAAAATGCCATAACAAATTTATTAGCATTTTTGAAAATGACCTTGGAAGGAATTTTCAGTCAGGCATGGTGAAACTTATCAATTTGGTTCAAAATTGTTTTAATCAAAAACTTATGTAATTATAATTGTAATACAAAAAATAAATAAAATGCTTATTTGGCACATTATAATCTGCCTAAATGATGATGAAAAAATCAAAATAACAAAAAAATATTCAAAACATGCTATTATAAACAATACTCAAAATTTCCGTTATTATTGTGCTCTTTAAGTTCCTTTAACATGTTGGTGCCCAGTGGTATACCAGTTATTAAAAATTCCTCCTGCTGCCCACTAGGGATTGTCTTTTTCCCGGATTTCGGTAATCCCAGGATTCCAGGATAAAAAATGTTCATTTCCCGGGATTCCAGGATTTCCCAAGATTTTTGTAGGTGGAATTAAAACTGAATATTTCACAGCATTTTATTTATTCAATTTGTAATATATATATATATATATATATTACAAATTGAAACGAATTCAAAACTTACTTTTCAGAAAATTAACATTTTCTTTTTAAACCATGACAGACTAACGAGTACTAGTAGTAACTACATTATTGAAAAAAAATCATTTAACTTTAGTTTATTTTGAGACTGATTTGGCAATTGACATTTAATATGAACATAAGAAACACAGGCAATTTACACTTTTATTGCTGAGTCTAATTTTAAGTTTGGTTATAAATAGTTCTGCAGCCGAAAAGAACCTTTCAGCTTCTACAGTTGTTGGTGATATAGATTCGAGAGTGCTCATTAATTTTATTACATTTGTTGTTTTTTCACCAGTTGCCTCAAAGACTTTGAACTCTTTGTATATATTCTTTGCAAGTGATTGTTCTTCAGCT
This sequence comes from Olivierus martensii, assembly GCA_000484575.1. NCBI lineage: Eukaryota > Metazoa > Arthropoda > Arachnida > Scorpiones > Buthidae > Olivierus > Olivierus martensii. The sequence goes on along the minus strand of AYEL01052278.1, from coordinate 8,057 downwards.
TCAGGATACCCTGACTTCCTGAGTGAGAGGTCACATTTTTTCGGCTCTACGATTTCGCGAAGTTTTTTATGTGGATTATCTTATTTTTGCTTGTGTTAGGGACATCATCGGAGTGCGCTTTGTGAGATGAACAAATTGGTATAAAATTTTTGCCTCTATGTGATTTAGTTTTTGAACTACATCAAGTTTTATTTTTTCTGACTCTGACCACTGGCTAGCTGCCATTGACCTTGTCTTGACTGTTATAATAGTCTTTGTTTAAATTACTCAAACTTGGTTTTGCCTTTCGTACTCTGCTTTTTGTTTAACATCTTCTTGGCCATGTTAGTTTTATTTTCTGTCGTGTACTCACTTCTCTCCACACCTTTTAGTTTTGTATTCTTGTCTTATGGTCTCTTTCGTGCGTATCTGTATTGTCTCGTCCTCTCTCATTTTCTGGGCTTTTTTGACCTCCCTTTTACTGCTGTAAGTTTCCACGCCCATTTCGCCCAGTACACGCCGTTTCCAGTGACTTTTATTTTCTACCCTCTTTCTGTCAATGGAGATCCCTACTTCCTCGGAGCACTCTTCCCCTACGGACCTCGACAGGGATGATACTGTCAAGCTTTTAGAAGATTTTCTGAATGCTCCGAAGTTTTTCCCCCTCCTGGGGAGACTCCAGAGGAGTTTTGCCTACAAATTATTACCAAAGGAGTCAAAACAGTTTTCCGCTGCCTGGATTGTAATGGTAAAGGCACCGTAAAGAAAAAGGATTGGAGCGGCATTTGCATGGCAGTATTGGAAATGCTTGCTGCTGCCAATCAAATGTACGGACTTATAAAGGAGATAAGGAACAACACCAAACAACCTTACAAATCTTATGCAAAAGCGGTCTTGGTAGGCTCGCAGCTTTGCTCAGAACAATGGGCACCCACTATGGATCTCATAATCACTCAGTACCTCTTTTGACTTCTGATCCGAGCAACCAGAAGTACTCTGAAGGGCATGCCCTATTTCTGACTCCAAAATTGGAGAATCCTGACTTGGACATAAAAATTACAGATATTGAGAGAACATTAAAAGAAAAGATTATCCAAGTGATCTTGGAATACAAATTAACGGTCTGTTTCAAACAAATAACAATCTTTGTGTGAAGGTAAATTCGGAGAACCAACCCCAGGAGCTCAAAGAGGCAATTCAAGGGTCCCTGAGCTGAATGAGAAGATTAAAGTTAAACTTCCAATCAGACGGAAGCCCAGGATTATTCTCTTTAATGTCCGTGCATCCTCAGGAGACGAGGATTTGATTAAAGATTTGTACTTACAGAATCATTTTATTAAACAAAACTGCTCACAAGAGATCTTCCAAAGGGAAGTCAAGGTTCTGAGCACATTCTGAGGGAAACATTCCCCACCTGACAAGTGTCATGTTATTTTAAGCACAACATCCTTCTGCAGAAATTTAATTTTACAGCAGGGCAGGGTCGCTGTCTCCTGGGAAACCGTTGTTGCGAAGGATCACTTACCAGTTATCAGGTGCTTCAAATGTTGTGGTTATTCACACATATCCAAGCATTGTGACGAGCATACCAGATGTAGTCACTGCACCGGACGACATGCATTCAAAGAATGTGATAAACTAAATGACACCCCAGCATGTATCAACTGCAAGAAGGCGAATAAGTCCCTTTCCCAGACGCTAGAAACCCAACAGACCACAACGCTTTTTCCTGGCAATGTCCCATTCTGAACAGGATGCATCTTCGAGAAGCAAAAAGAATTGATTTTTGAACTTTTGCTTGCTCAGACTGAAAATTCTCTTTCTGCCCCTCCCCATGAATATGGATGGAAACAATACCGAGACAATGAATAATCAAAGGAACTTTATTTCAATTCTCCAGATAAACTTGCAGAGGGGTAAAGTGGTGTTCTCTCATATGTATAATTTATCCATGGTAAATCATACTGACATTATAGCCATCCAGGAACCCTATAAGCTGAAGAATAGGATCCTCCAATTTTGGACTAATAAAGTTTATCCGTCCAACTCTAACAACATCAATCCCAAGTCAGGCATTGTTATTCTTAACAAGAATTTTGATGTTCTCTTCTTGGGAAACCAGCTCTAATGTAACCATTATTCTCATCAATTATCAAGATATTGAATTTTACCTCTCCAACATGTACATCGCTCTTTCTGAGGACATGAACCCAACCCTTCACCTTCTGGAGATACTCTTCTCTGAGGTGGGGAATATCCCTGTCTGTTGCCTAGGTGACTTTAACGTGAAATCCCCTATTTGGGGAAGCTTGGAGGAAGACTCCAGGGGTTCCACACTGGCTGACTTTTTAGTTGTTAACCGCCTTCACTCTATGAACAACAGTTTAGGTCCAACCTTCTGCACTGTCAATGGAGAGAGTTGGATAGATGTTTCTATCTGCAACATCCTCCCTCTTTAAATTCAATATCGAATGTTATACTACTGAGGCTGACAAAGCCAGCGACCACAATAATATTTGGATCAAAATCTTCTCGGACACTTGTTCTTGGAAGAATCCCGGCTTCCAAATTGCTACTAAAACTGACTGGCAAAAATTTCAAAGCTACATTCAAGAAAATTGGACCCCTTTTCAACTAAACCTTATTAACTCTGACAAAAATATCAATAAAATTATTTCAGATCTTAACAATCTAATGCTTAATGCGTATGCTATCGCTAGTTTTGATAAAAAATGCAAGAAGAGATTACCATGGTGGAATGGGTAGCTCAACATGGAAAGGCAAAATACTAATAAATTGAGAAAAGCTTTTAGGAGAGAGTTGGACCCCGACAGAAGAGATCAAAAGGAAGAGAGTACTTAAGAACCTTCAATAATTATAAAACTATGATCAATAAGCATAGAAACAATGCTTGGAGAAAATTCTGCAGCAAGATCTGTGGAGACAAACCATGGTCTAATGCTTATAAAATGGTCAGGAAAAAATTCAAGACTATCAGCCTACCGGATTCGGTGCGTACTAGGGATAATAACTTTACCAGGACCCTACAAGACACTCTATGTACAATTTTGGAGGATGTTATTCCACAAGACTACATCAACTCTGACATGCTGGAGCAGCAGGAGATCAGAAAATCTATATCCACCCTTCTTGTCACCGAGATGATAAGCTCTTCTCGGTCCTAGATGTTAAACAAGTAGTGGGAGAGATTAATATTAGGAAGGCCCTGGGCAGAGAGAGAATTTCCAGATTAATGTTCAAAAAGACTTTTGAGGTTATCCTGTTCATTACCTGTCTGAGGGGAGGTTACTTTCCAGTTTGTTGGAAAAGTGCGAGCATCAAATTGATCCCCAAATTGAACAGTGACCTCTCCCTGACTTCTAATGCTTTCTCTCCCTGACTTCTGTAATTGAACAGTGACCTCTCCCTGACTTCTAGTTACAGACCTATCAATTTGCTGCCCATTCCAGGGAAGATCTTGGACAAACTCATAAACAATTGTATAATCTGGTTCTTGGACAATAAGAACTTCTTCCAGGACACACAATTTGGGTTCAGGAGAAATAAGAACACGACCATGGCCATCGACAGTCTCATCAACTTTATTAAAAAATCTAAGTTGGAGGATAAACACACCGCAATTGTCAGTCTGGACTTCAAGAGCGCTTTTGACCGAGTCTGGCATCCCTCTGTTCTGCAAACTCTTTTGAACGCGGATTGTCAGCATAACCTTTTTCTCTTAATCAAAAGCTTCCTCTCCGACTGTATTTCAGCTATCTACACCCAAACTTGCATGGTGTCTTGTGCTAACAATCAAGGCTGGCCACAGGGATCATGTCTTGGACTGACCCTGTGGAATATTACCTACAATAACTTATTGACCCAGGCCGAAAACTTCCTGCCGGAGGTTAAACTTCAGAGATATGCCAACGATACTGTTTTGTTGGTTAGACACCGGAACAGGGATCATCTGCAGGACATCATCAACAGCACACTTGTAACTATTGCTTCTTGGGCTGAGAGACGTAAACTAGAGTTTAATCACAACAAATGCTACTGCCTTGTCATCAGCAGAAAGACCCCACTCCAAAGAGGGTTGGCTATAAACATCAACAGCAAACACATTAAATATGTCAAAAGTATGAAATATTTAGGCATCATTCTGGACCAGAGACTGAATTGGTTGCCACACATACAATATGTCTGTGATAAGGCAAGTAAGTTGCTTCATGACCTCAGAGGGATCTCTGGTAATAATTAGGGATATCAACCTCAAGCACTTCAGACTCTGTATAATGCGGCAAAAGCCCATATTATCACTTATGGCGCAGTGGTGTGGGGCCAGGCAGCTCAGAAAGTACAAAATAAAAGAAAACTATTATCTCTTCAGCGACGGGCAGCAATTGCCATTTGCAAGTCCTACCACATGGCACCCACCAACGCCCTTCTGGTCGGAGCTTGCATTCTTCCATTCCATCTTAAAATTAGATCAATTGTTTTGGAATACGACTTACTGTTCCAACAGGGGCAAAACTCTATGATTAAGAGAGCCGACCAAACAGAAAATATACAATCTCTTCTCGACCTGATTGGGAAACATACTATTGTTTTTTCCTAATTAGATCCCTTCACCCGGGGAATAGTATTAATATCAATTGGAAAACAACCAAGACGCTGGACTCATCAACGATAAATATCTTCACGGATGGCTCAAAGAATAAGAATGGGACTGGATCGGAAGTCATTATTTTTAAGAACAAAAGAACTTTATACAAGGGCATTTTAAACTCAGTGATATTTGTACTATTACACAAGCAGAGCTTTTTGCTATTTTTAAGGGCCTGACGATTATCAAGCGACTGCTCGGTACGGAGAATCTTACGAATATTCATCTCTACTCGGACAGTAAGGCCACCCTATACATGATCGCCAATCCAAGGAGCCATTCATCCATAGCAAACAATATTAGGGGTCTCTACCAGGAACTAAATAACAAAATTAAAATTAATTTCTTTTGGCTAAAAGGACACACAAACAATCTTGGAAATGATAAAGTGGATTTTCTTGCCAGGAAGGCCACTATTAATGATATTCTTATCAGCTTTAGTAAAATCCCTTTCTCCCACATTAAATGCACCATTTTTAATGATATTCTCTCAGCCTGGCAAACAGAATGGACTTCAGCTGAAACTGGCAGAAACGCTTTTAAATTCCTTCCTTCTATCAACAACATTTTAAAGAACAAAAACTTCCAATCGAACTTCCTTCTCACCCAGTTAATTACCGGACATGGCAAATTTAATTCTGGGGATTGGCTGCCTTCAAACGCCTTCTCCTTCGCACTATGAACCTGAGTGCTTACAGTGGTGTTTGTGTTAGTGTTAAGGATCTACTTTAAACCTTGGTCTTCAGTGATTGTCTGCACTCCCGAAAATAGTGTCTGCTTCGAATCTTCACGGGAAACTTCGGTCTGGATCCTATCCGAAACTCGAGATTGACAGATGCTCTACCTTCAGTTTTTGTGGACACCCTTGGTGCCATGCCCTCATCTTCAGATTGCCCATCATTGTCTGGACCTCCACAACCCGCCAACTACCAACGTCAACCATGTCTGGATCTTCAATACCCAGAGGTGAACCCTTCGTTTGGCCGTCCAACAACAACAGCCACCCCCTGTAGGGACATCATTGTTCGACCTTCCAACTGGACATCAAGGACTACTTCATCATCTTGGGATGCTTTTCCGTACTTTGTACTTTTTATTTGTTTATCATTACTGGCCGTTACTGTTGTATTGTTATTGTTTATATGGTATTTTGTACTGTGGATATTTGTAGACTCCCATTGCAGACCGCACTCCCACGGAGGTAGCGATGAACTCTTCTCTTCTTCCTCTAGTGATCTGTCACACTCCTGACAGAAACCTATTATCTTTATTTACCTTTCTGCACACTTCTCACTTCATTTTGTCCTTCTCAGGTCACACCATTAAGTACACCCTCTATCTCTTTAGCCAACCAACCAACCTTCAGCTCAATTTTGAGGGTCTTTAGAAACACATTCAGTTTGTTTTTTGATTTGATGTGCCAATTTTTCACAAAGAGTCTGCTCACTCTGCTGTCTTTCACTATCAGTATCACCCTCTTCCTTGCAGTCGGAATATGATGAATCAAATTGCAATAATTCAGAAGAAGAATTACGCGGCTGTCCCAATTAACCGGTGTCCCAATTAAGCGGAATCTACTGTATATATTAATTCGTATATAATCTCGATAGTCTGAATTCCATTCGTTGGAAGTTCTGTTTAAATATTCTGTGATTAATAAAAATAGTTATTTTGTTTTTGTGTTTTAGATTCTGTTTAGTCAAAACTTTTTGATATTGATAATTTAAAGCAACCGATCTACTTTGAATTATCGAGCTTCGAAGATCCATTTTTCCAACCTCCATTAAAAAATTTCCGGAAAATTTTTATGCCATCGTTTGTATTCTAAAATTTTTGGGGAAATTCTTTTTTAAATAGAAGTTAGAAGAATGAATTTAGTTTCCACTTTTGAAATTTAGCTAAATCAACTGTTTAATTGCTTTGTGTTGACTTTTATCAAACATTAGTTTTGTTCTGCGAAATTTTCTATGAAACAAAAATAGATGCTAGAAAAGCACTAATCCCCTAATATTGTTTCGTTAAATAAAGAATTTATTGTATAATTTTTTGTTGAAATACAATACTGATTCAATCAGTTGAAATACTGAGTTTATGATTTTAATGTTTTCGATTGATATTTTGTTATAATGAAACATTTCATTTCAATTCATTTTAATGAACAATAGTTTCATTTAGAATAGTGAATGCAATGAATAAAATATAAATAAATGAAGAATTGCGTTATTAAATGCATTTATATACATATTTGCATCTCATTTAGGAGTAATTAGTAAAGTACCTGAAGCAGACAACTATTTCTGATATTCTATCCATTTTGAAGTATCACATTGAAAATATTGTAATGTACTTAATAGAAAAATAGATTCAAATACATGCATTTTTTATAAAATTTAATAAGGTAAAAGTATCAGTAGTTGACACTTTGAAGTATTCCTCTAAATAAGAATATACAGTTGAGTCTCTGTAATCCGACACTTCGCCAGTCCGACACTTTGCGAACCTTCGCTTCGTGCATATAAAATTTTCAACTTGTCGATGTGTGAGGAAGAGAAACTGACGTAAACAAATTGTCAGTCGCTTTTCGTTCGTTGCTCAGACTTATAGTCGGAATAATTTTTAAGTTCAATACACTGATTACTGTAAAATAGTGTTTTTACTGTACCAGTGTTTATTTATCTTTACATAATGTCACAAATCGGAAAAACTGAAAAACAAAAACACAACATTGACTCTGGTCGAAAAGGCAGAAATAATTAAGAAACTTAACTTTGGAGAAAAGTTTAGTGATTTTGCTTCGTTTTATGGTATTGGACTAGCCACCATTTATGACATTAAAAAAGACTTAACTTTGGAGAAAAGTTTAGTGATTTTGCTTCGTTTTATGGTATTGGACGAGCCACCGTTTATGACATTAAAAAAATCGGGATAAAATTGAGGGATTTGGGAAAAATTTGAATAGCAAGAGCAATAGGAAAGTCACAACAAACGGAGCGCATTCGTTTGTGTAATTCCATTTTTTTCATTGTACATCTAATAATCCGACAAATCTCTGAAATCCGACAAGTCCCGGAACCATATGTATCGGATTAGAGAGACTCTACTGTGTGTGTATTGTGTAAGATTGTAAGTATTGATTATTGAAGTTAGTAATTAAAACTGGGAAAACCTGGGATAAAGAAAATTTCCTGGGATAAATCCTGCAGTTAAAATCAACCGGGATCTGGAATTCCAGAATCCTAGGAAACAATCCCTACTGCCCACTGGTAAACATCATATAGCTTTGTTTAAAACTATTAGATTGATGCATAATTCAGTAGCCTTCTGATTTGGCCTGGCAACACTGCATTGCTGTTCATTTGTTAATTGTTTTTACATTGTCACTGTTTACTTTGGAGTGTTGTCTTGTGGAATA
>AYEL01052255.1:0-14098 GCA_000484575.1 Olivierus martensii | reverse complement strand
CATATCCATGTTGTCTGACAACCAGTTTTGCAATAAATGACTGATATGTGCAGGTGTGTCGTCCTGCTGGAAGATGTAGGGTCTCCCAGAAGCCACAGTTTCCACCAATGTTTTCACTATTGTTGTAAGAACATGCAAGTAAACTTCTTTTGTTATGGAGAACATGCAAGTAAACCTCTTTTGTTACGGTTTCCCCCTTTCCAAAGATATGCGGTGGCATGACGTCATCTTCACCGAAACAACAGCTAGGACGTGAACACTGGCTAGAAGCTTCATCCTAGCTATTACAGGCCCATCTTCAACATAGGCAAGCCAACGGTCATTTCTCTGTTTACTTTGGCATCAACAGCAAAAATTCTTCTCACAAGAAGAAACTGTGCGTCCTGCAGCTTCATTCTTCATTGAACACAGAAGCAAGTTGCAGCGAACAGAACACAGAAGCAAGTTGCAGCGAGCAACTCTCTTTGTTTTAGCGGCATTAGACAGCATCTGTCGTACTTTTATGACATAGGACTTGTACCATAGGTCTCACAGAAGCAAATTGCAGCGAGCAACTCTCTTTGTTTTAGCGGCATCAGATAACACAGAAGCAAGTTGCAGCGAGCAACTCTGTTTTAGCGGCATCAGACAGAATCTGTCGTACTTTTGTGATTATTGACGCGGCATCAGATAGCATCTGTCATACTTTTATGATGTAGGACTTGTATTTCTGTCGTACTTTTATGACGTAGGACTTGTACCGTAGGTCCTCTTCCTGTACTTTTATGATGTAGGACTTGTACCGTAGGTCCTCTTCCGCAATTAACTTTTATGACGTAAGACTTGTACCGTAGGTCCTCTTCTGCAATTCGATGCATCTGTTTCTACCACACTCAATGTTTTTGCCAACTGCCTGAGAGATTGCCCTGGGTCCTCTGAGATGAGCTCTTGCGTCCTTTGGAAAACTTCCGGTGCCCTTGACGATCTCCCCCTGTAATGACTTTGGGTTAGGCAGAACCTTTCAGACTTCTCTGAAGCTGCATATCTAGCAGCAACATCATAAATTGTCAGACTTCTCTGAAGCCGCATATCTAGCAGCAACATCATAAGCTGTCAACTTCTCTGAAGCCGCATATCTAGCAGCAACATCATAAACTGTCAATCTGAAGCCGCATATCTAGCAGCAACATCATAAACTGTCGATCTTGGATACGCATATCTAGCAGCAACATCATAAACTGTCGATCTTGGATAGTTAAACAACCGAATTATTTCGGAAGGTGAACGTCCAGCGCAAAGGCCTTAGATTATCGCTGCTCTCCGATTATATTCTGCACTCGATCTTAACTGATCAGCTATTTTGTACTTATCCTCAAACGCATCGTCTGTCTGGCTTACTGAAACGTCAGCAGCATCGTAGCGCTGACGTCAAATATGGCGGGAAATTCAATTTGAAATTTGTCCGGATTTAGCTGGTGCACCCTGTATACACACTACTAATATATATATACTTGAGACAGCTTTAAAAACATCTTCAGATAAAATAATGTTTTCATTAAGCCACGATGAATTGTAATGAAGTGCTCTCTATGTCTTCCTATTTTTTCCCCCATTTGCTACTAACTTTCAGGCAGAAATTTTCCATTTTACTTTTTACAGAAATATTGGAATTCATTATATTTCCTAGTTCTTACAAAATATATACATTCAAAGCGTACTCTTTTGGGTTTTCAACCTATATCTCAAAAAGCTCCCTCAGTGAAATTGAAGGTGTCATTCTATAAACAGTGAAAAAACAAAATAGTTTGCAATATTTGCAAAACTTCTTTCAAGATTCTGATGCCCAATATATCTCACTTTAATAATTGCATAGCCACAAAGTGAAACTTGGTGAAACTCTCTATTAAAAACTTAAAAAAATTTAAGAAATGGCTTCTAAGTTTAATTCAAATTAATACTTTTTCAGGAGACTTCTACAGGTAGACGAAAGAAAGTTTTGAAATATTACAGACAATACTAATATGAAAAAATCTGTAGAAATTACAATTTCAAATTAGATAACACTTTAAATATAGCTGGGGATGCACACAAATCAAGCGAACTCATTGTACTGAGATGATGGAATCACAGCTGCATTGTACATGTGATAGACTCAGCCTATTTCAATGCATGCTACTGCTACTTCTGGAGATATTTAGAGAAACTAACTACAGAAATACCTCGATTATCGTGGTTATTGTTGCCACAAAAAATACCGCAATAATCGAATCCGCGATAATCGGGATAAATAATGCATGTAAAATGAGTGATCACTGCCAAGGATTTTTCAAATCTATTAATTAAATTTTATATACGAGGTACAAAAAAATGTGTTAAACATGCCAATTTTCTAAGCTGATCATTCTACGTTTCTTCTTGACAGCTGTTGATTTGATATCATCCTTGCTTCTTTTAGAATTCATTGTAGGGGTAAATAAGAAAAGAAATAAATATTCACATGCAGTGCCGACTCTAGAGGTCCCGGCACCCGATGCAGCTTTCTTGTAATATCTACTCAGCAATGTACAGTATTGCTGAGTAACAATATTGAGAAAATGATAATTTTGGCACCCCGATGCTGTGCATCATCTGCTTACAGGGTTAAGCTGGCCTTGTCCACGTGTACTTCAGGTAAAGGCAAACAGTTACTGATGAGTGGTGAGCAAGCGCCGTTGGATAAAAACGAAGTGCTAAAGAGAGTTACCTGGAGAACAAATGAAATTCTGGTTGCTTATATAGTGGGCTATATCTCGAAGCTGCGATAATTCGAATTTTGAGCGCAATAATTGAATTTTGGTATCAAATTATAAACTGCGATAAATCGAGAATCGCAATAATCGAAGAAACCGTGATAATCGAGGTATTCCTGTACATTCTCATGTGCATTAGACATTCTACTATCAAAATATAAAACAAGCTAGAACCTCTGGCCAAGTTAATAATTTGAATTTTTTCCACCTAGATTGCCAGAATTACACACTGTGCAATGTTGCATTTTAGTCAAATTTCAATATTTTTTGAGATTTTACTGATTAATGTATAAAAATATGATAAAACTTTTAATTAAAAAATAGGAAATGGAAAATGAGAATATTAATCATAAAACTATTAGCAGATTCATACAGAAATTCTATTAAAAACTCAAAAATACAAAATAAACTAAACATTATTTATCCCATATCTTTAAATCATTCTAAAATAGCTACAATGTTCAGAAAGTAAGTGATTAGTTCTTTCCAAAACTGTTTATTACACTTCTAGCCTCATAACTGAATAAACTTACAAAGTTTTTTTTAAAATTAATTCCAACTATCCACTAAACATATTGACAGTATCAAGACATAAAGAAATAAATAGAGGAATCTTAATAATATGAATGATTTTAGAGGTATAGATCAGGGGTCACCAAACTTTTTATCTTAACGACCCCTTTGATGATGTCATAAAAATATGGAGACCCCGAGTGAAAGTTTTGATATTAAAAAAGTTTTAAGTCTAGTTTATAAAAGATTTCTGAATAGTAATAATTAAAGCAGTGTATAAACAAATTGTATTTTAAAAAATATTTACAATTAATCAAGCAACATGCCATATTTATATTGAACTAAAATTTATTTTTAATGTGAAGGGTGGATTTGATGTTTTCTTATTAGATTATCTTTAACTCTCATCAACCCCCTGAGAGTCTGTACCGACCACTTTGGCAACCACTGGTATAAATCAGCGGTTCTCAACCTTTTTGACTCTGCGACCCAACCTATTTTTTGGGAATTGTACTGTGACCCAATTATTTATTTTATAATATAAAATAAAAAAAGGTAGTATATCAACATGATCCTATATGTACTCGGATTAACTTATAGTACAATAGACAATGATGTATTACTCACATGCAACGAAATATAACCACGAATTGTAAATTAAAAACATATACTGTAATTCTTATACTTCAATACAAAAACATATACTTCAACAAAATATAAAATACAATTACTAATTTTAACATACTAAATTAATACATTGTCTACTTATAAAAAATAGTAATGTACATACAAAGTTATTCTTATTGCTGTTCTGACAACTGACAATTATACACTAGTTCAAAACTAGCAAAACTGGGAAGGGAATGTACCAATGAATGCCGGGATGGGTGGAACAAATATGCACATAGACTTAATTTTGACATTGTGAATATAACTTAAGATATTTACGTACCAGAAATTAATACTATTCAAATCTCATAATTTTTGAATTTAACATAAATAAAAAAATGTCTTTTATTTATTTATATTTTTATATTTTTAATTCGATATTTTACCAGTTCCTTCATGACCTATTAAAAATTTAACGTGACCCAAAGATTGAGAAACACTGGTATAGATCATGGAAAGACACCAAGGATGATGGGATATGTACAGTCTGTAAACAGAAATTGCCATTTTAAAAAACCCATTCCAACAAGACTTTGTTAACATAACTGGATTGCTGAGATCAATTTTATTCTTAATTTATTGATTATTGAGGTGGTAATTTATATATATATTGTATAAATATATAACCTACATATAAACAGTATATAGTTTATTTTATTAATTCAAATCATTAAAATTTCTGTTAAGGTTTACAAGGGATAAAATTTGGCAGAATAAGTATGTTCAATTTATTTTATTTTAGAAGCAATAAAATGATTATTTAGCTTTGAATTATTCCAGATATTTTATTGTCAAATGTCAAATAATATATTAAATCAATGATGTCTTTATATTAATTTTACAAATTTAATAAGATGCTTTTTTTAATTCAAATATATTTTAGGCTTTTAGATATTTTATTGCATAAGTATTGATAAGATTCTACTTTACATATTATATAATGAATATACAATAAATTCAAATCTAATAATCAAAAAGTTATCATTTATAAGTTAAACTAAAAAACTAGTACTCCAAAATTTATTGTATTTATTACAAAGTTTTTATTATAGATTCCCTTAAAAAACTAAAAATGTAAAGCTAAAAGTTAAACAGGATGAACAGAAATTCCAGATTTCTAATTAAAATTTCCCAATTTTAAACTAAGGATTTTTTTGTAAATATATTGGATTTTGGAAAGTGCCAAATTTTTCAGAATTTACTGGAAATAATAATAATTATAAATGTATTCCTACGTATATGCTACTGGCTAATAGATAGAAGTTTAACCATGTTCAGTACCCACTTCTATTGCATCTAGTTAAAATGTTAGGGTCTTTTCTTTGACTAATACCTCCATGATATAGATCAGAGGTGTCCAACTTTTTGGCTTCCTTGGGCCACATTTAAGAAAAAAAAAACATTGTCTCAAGCCACATATAAAATATACTAATTCTAACGATAGTTGTTAAACAAAAAGTTAATAAATAATATATATGATATCCACCAAGACAAATAAGCAAAAATGTTGTAGCATAATAATCTTAAGATTTCTTTTTGTTCAGAAATTTTTTTAAAAACATTGAGCAGGTCAAGAAGTTTTAATCACTGAAATAAGAAATATTTTGAGGAAATGTAAATACAGGATATAGGAAAAACCACTTGCTTTTATACAATAATGGAGTTCATAACAGCACTAGTAGCAAGTAACAAAGAAATTTTAATTCTGTAAAACGTTTTCAGACCCATCATCGGTCCCTCATCAGTACAAGTTTCTTAAGCATAGAACATTCTAAAAAGAACAGAACATTAGAACATATTACAAAGATCAGTTAGAAAAGTTTTTTCGAACTGATCTTTGTAATTACAGAATTAAAATTTCTTTGTTACTTGCTACTAGTGCTGTTATGAACTCCATTAGTGGAAATGTAAATAGATATTTAAATAATAAAAACTTCATTAAGTACATTAAAATCTCAATGTTTTAAGGAATTTAAGATTTTTGATATATGGTAAAATTGGTATTAATTTATGATTTTGAGAGTCGGGGGCCTCTTGATCCCTGGTGGTGCAGCCCCACCCCATGGGGCCCACTGGGGAGATGAAACCCAATGGGTCCGATGGGCCTGGGGCCCATTGAATGGTGGGAGCCCCGCGGGCCCACCCGTGGAGTGGGGCCGTTGGGGGCACGGCGCCCGTGAGGTGCAACCTCCACGGGCCCCCGTGCAATTACTACACATTTGAACTAATGCTTAATAAAATATATAGTAAATAAATTTGCGAGATAAGCTATTATTACACAATATGCTGTTATACTGTATAAAGTATTATAAGATTAGATCACAACAGTATATTTCCACTCATTTATATGAGCAGGTAATTTCTAGTTTAAAATTATTAAACAAAATTCATTTTTCTTTGAAATAATTCAAAATATGCCCAAGCAGTGCACGGCCTATTCTTCTAATGATTGATTAACATATTTATTTTATGGTTTTTATAGTTTTGCTCACATTAGAAAAGAAACCTAATCCTAAAGAATTAGAACATTTAGAAATTGTTATTGGTGGTGAAAATGAACAAGAAATGATTAGTGAAGAATTTTTACAAGGTATGTAATATTTGAATTTCAAAGAAAAAAATCTAAAATTGAGATTATTATTATTTGAACTATTAAAACACTTTGATATGAAAATGTCAAATCGTTTATAATAAAACATCATCATAAATATGTTATTTGATTATTTAATAAAAGTAATAAATATCTGATTTCTGAGTAATTATCTGATTTTTTTTTAATGGAATAGAAATTGTCAATTTCTAAAACAAAAAAAAATTTGCTAATGCTGGTCTTTCCATCTAGGCTTCACTAGTAAAAATCCCTTACATCAATAAAAGCTTTGCACCAGTAAAAAGAAATTCTAATTTCTTCAAAGATATTAATCAAATAAAGGGGCTTCAGAATAAAACAAGAATGCTTGTACTTTCAGATATTATATAGATGTTTGATTTAATTTCTTTGAAAATAAATAATGTAAATTCATTATGCTTTAATCTAGCAGTGGTCATGTAAAATACATGATAATGAATTGTGCAGTAGTAATTTTCCAATTTACTATGTACAGCAGTATTCAAAATTGGAAAAACAAAGTAGATAAACTAAATTCTTTAACTTAGAAATGTATAACTATAAGCACTACAAAGCAGTCCAGGAATAATCTTTTAAAAATAAACTTTTTTATTTAGAGAGAAACATTTTCGGCTTATTTTAGCCCTCCTCAACTCTCAAAAGATATGCATTCTATCGAACAACCAACTGTTAGACAAGCGTTGGTGTTCTAGAACTCAGAACAAAATACAAAATTTCAAAAAAATAATAATTATACATATTCTTAACAAATTTTAAGCTTAAGATAAAATATATATACATATTCTTGTATAAAAAATTCTTAAATCAAAGGAAATGATTATTTAACAAATACAAGGAAGAAAGTTTTTTTACATTTTAATAAAGTTAAATTTTAGCTAAAACTTATGACTCCCGTTAGTGTGCAACTTATTGTTTTAGCATATCTTTTGAGAGTTGAGGAGGGCTAAAATAAGCCGAAAACGTTTCTCTCTAAATAAAAAAGTTTATTTTTAAAAGATCGTTCCTGGACTGCTTTGTAGTGCTTATAGTTATACGTTTCTAAGTTAGAATCCTTTAAAAGCAGTTTTGTTAGTATTTGTTAAATTCTTTAAAAAAGGAAATAAAATGAAATATTTAAAATCTTATATAGAATGTCCCAAAAATAGGTGAACAGTGAATATGATTTTATAATGTAAGAATAGAATTCAAATGTAAGGAGTTTTGCAGTATTTCTGGATTATTTGGACAATACTTTTCATCCAAATTGAAACACTGAACACACAAAACCACACTTCCGATGTTAATCTTATGATCCTGTGTTGTAAGTTAGTATCATTTTGAAGGGGTTTTGTTGAACATCTCTTACCATTTCTTATGCATTGCTTCTGCATTTTTAGTTTTCCATTACATCTGCAGGATCCACTTCCTCTGTTCCTCAGATTATCAGTCATGGCATCTCAGCACACAAAAAAAATAAAGGCACTGTTCACTTACTTTTGTGACACACTATATAGTATATAATAATGTTAGTAATTATAAGTAATAATTAATTTATAAAATAAAAATGTTTTCAGAATAATATAGCTTCATCATAATAATATCCAGCTGGATATTATTATGATGATGATGAATTTGATTGAATAATGCATCCAGCATTATTCACTCAAATTTTCAATCAAGAACAAAACACTTTATTAATAAATTGAATTGATTATTGTATATTTTTCATATAGTTTAGTTTATTTTATTGGAAAAATAAGCCATATTTTTATTTGTGTTTTGCCATTTTTTTTTAAATATAAATCTTCAAAATAAATAAAATCTTATTTCTAATGGAAAAATTTTGTCAGCAGCAGTAGCAGTAGTAGTAAATGGGGTTTTAAACAATCTTTAAGCATTGTGACCACCCAGTAATCTGTTGTGTTTCTCTAATAAGATTATCCCACAAGAGGCCCCATTTTATATACAAAAGACAGTATCTTCTTCAATGGTACTGTAAAAAGATCTTCCAGTGCAGAAAATGCAACCTTAGAAGATCATCTCTTAATTGAAAGGGCCACACATTCACATAAAAAGTGAAGCGTTTCATTTCCTCCCTGACATCTACAATTGGAACTATCAGCAATCCCAATTAAGTAAAGATATATCCTAAGATGACAGTGCCCTGTGAGAGCTCTTTAACAATCCTAGCTTGATTTTTATGCAATGCAAGCATGATTTTAGCTGTTCCTAGTAGCCAGTTCTATAAATGAGATGATGGCATTCCTACATAAGCTTTGAAATAAAGCAGAACTATCAAGTGCTTTTGATGCAGCTTGACTATCTGATAGAATATAATGTTTATTAACATCCTCTATCAATATTGGTTTTTACATACACAAATACAAACACACACAAACACAAACACACACACACAATTTTTCTATTAAAATTATTCAAAATTTTTGTCAATATCATTTTTTGCCACCAAAATTTTAAGCTTATTTAATAAAATTAGTATTAGCTGAGATTATTTACATTCATTCATTTCCTGTGTTATTTACATAGGAGCTTCTCTTGTTATAATTTATGACCTAATTCTTTGCTTCATCAGTTCATTATCTAAACTCAATTATCAAGTGGGTATTTTTTCAATTTCAATTTTTTTTTTAATTTATATAACATTTGTGAAATACTGAATATGTAATAATATTTTAATAAAATTTATTAATAATAAAATTCAGTTATTTTCTCAATAAAAATTTTTCATCTATATCTTTTATTTGTAATTCACTAAATTTTATTAAAATTTTTAAATTTTTTAGACCCATCCTAACAATTTTCTATTTAGCAATAGTTGATATTTTGTGTGTATCATATTCTGGTTTTTATTGGAAATACTGTTTTTGAGAATTGAATAATATTTTCATCATTAAAAGATGTAATCAAAGATATCTCTGATAGCACATTTTTCTCATTTACTAGTAAGGCCTATGAGGTTCAAATATTCATCATGAAAGTATTAAAATAAAATTAAGAAGTTAAAAAATCCTAAACTGCTTATACCACTTATGTTAAACAATCTTAAATGTATTAAACTTCTTAATTTTAATTGACTTGAACAAACAGCACTAGATTGCAGCATAATATACAACTTTTAATAAACTAAAATAATTGCTAACGTTTTCGACTTAACAGCCATCTTCAGGTGTAATCAGAACAAAAAATGTTTTTGTTCTGATTACACCTGAAGATGGCTGTTAAGTCGAAAACGTTAGCAATTATTTTAGTTTATTAAAAGTTGTATATTATGCTGCAATCTAGTGCTGTTTGTTCAAGTCAATTAAAATTAAGAAGTTTAATACATTTAAGATTGTTTGTTTATTTAGTTAAATTTTCATATTAATAGGTACACTCTTTGCTGCTCATGTTGATGGCCAATTTACTGATGATTTTTCTACTCCTCTTGGTTGGCATAATGCTCAAATACTTCGGGAAGATAATGGAGAAAAACTTGCTTTTGAAAGAATGAAGTAAAATTTATATAATTATTCAAAGTTAATCTTAAATTATTTACCGCTTGTAAAATTTATTAAAGTTTTTTATTGTTAATTTACATTTAATTTCAGAAATGTTTACCTGCATATATAGGAGCTTCCCAACTTATGCAAATCTGATTTACAATTCATAAATTTAAGTTGAATTTGTGTAAAAAATTTTGACATGCAAATAAGTCATTGTTATAATTTTGTAATTAAATATGCAATGTCAAAAGTCATTTTTATAATTTAATATGCAATGTAGTATTGAAGTTTTACACAATAGTATTGTGGCAATAGTTAAGACAATACTAGAAAAATAGTTAATATAACTGTCAAACACTAACTATTGATAGCAAATTTACTTCCTTTAATAATTATGTGAGATCAATGAAGAATTAGATCTGATCATTAAAAAATCTTATTAAATATTACTATTCATACAATATATTTTATAAACTTATAAAGTTAAGAAGAATTATATAATAATAGAATAGCATAAACCAATATATAGATGGACAGTAAATGAATGTATTTCAAATTATGCTTAGATATCATTTGCTTAAACAGGTTGGAAAAGATATTAAATGAGAAATAAGTACAAGAATCAGAAAAATATATAACTTTATTTATTTTTCATAATAATAAGAAAGATAAATCAGATTTTGATTGATTTTGGCATGTATAAAATTTTTTTATTGGATAAACTACATAGGTAATACTCAAAGAGCATTAAAGCATTGATTATTAGAATGCAAACATGATGTCTTAAAAAAGATGCAATACCTTTCTCAATCAAGAAACAAGATCAAAATGTTACATTTTATGGAAAGATGCCAATATTATAGATAGCATATATATTAAAGGCAAGGACATCTTTAAAAAAACTTGGAAAATTTACCAATATAAAAACCTTTCATATTGTTAAAATTATTGACAGTGAAACAATCCCAACAGCTTGAAAATACTTACTAGACAACTAATAATATTTTATTAGTTATGTATAATTAGTTGTCTGATAAGCTTAATAGACAATTATTTTTTATATAATAATATTTTTAAATTGTTTAAAATTATTCTATTCTTGAATAACTGAAAATGGCTGAATGGATAGGCTGAAAATCCTATTAGTGTTATAATAAAATTAGTTAACTTGTGAATGTGCTTTATTTTTATAATTGCTTTTAAAACTTGTGATATTTTATTTTGTAATTATTTAAAGAATTTTTAAATGTATATATCTTACATTCTTTTATTATTACTAATTGTAATAACAGATGATGGATCTGTGTTATATTTAGAAATTCTATTGAATTTATTTAATTTTGTTCATTTAGTTGTTTTTTATAGTTGATGTCATAATAACTGTTGTAATTTTATATATATTGTACATGATAGCTTTATTATATCTTCTGCCTTGTAAGTAAAATATAAATACAATATATAATAATTATAATTTTATCATAATAATTATTATAGCATTCCAAAAGTAATGCTTCACAAGCTTTAAAAAATTGTTATTAATACATTTCAATAGATGTAACATTTAAAAACAAAATATTATTTTTCCATATAGTCATCTCTCAACTGCTTTTGCCATCTTAAAACAAGAATCTGTGTACCTCCATGGTAAAACATATTACCTATATTTTGCTCTGGTCACAAGGGATTTATCATCATCAAGCTTAGTGCCATGAAGACTGTTCTTCAGTTTACTATATTAAAATGCTAACTATCCATTTTTGTGTTCAAATATAGTGAAATATGCATACAGCTTCATTATTTTGTTACATTAACTATAGGCTCTAAGATTTACTTTTTCAAATTTTTAGGCATTTATTTTGAAATGATGAAAATTAATGGAGAGTAATGGCAATTTGCAGAAAAATATATAAATGATTCTAATAAATATATATTTTTTCCTATTAAATTTTATGCCACTTTCCATCCTATTGGATACTAAGCAGTAATGAGTATATCTATGATCTGCAAAAAATAAAAACTGTAGAATAAAAAATTTTTTTTAAAAATCGTATGATTTTACTTTTAAAATGATGTGATATATTATTTATGTAAATCAAAAACACAGGAATGTAAGTCAGGGAGCTCCTATATTTTTTAATTTTTTTGAATATTTTATAGTTTTAATTAATAATAATAAAAAATAAAATAAAAATATTTTCTATATTTTTATTAGCACTTCATATGAAATTCTTGAAACTGCATTACTTCGACAGCTTCTGAGTTCAGAAGGATTGTCATTATCTTGGTGTGAAATTATTCAACCTTTAATTCGTCGAGTAGTTGATACTGTAAGACCTGATATCAAACATGATAATGATGAAATGGATATCCGACAGTATGTTAAAATTAAAAAGGTAATTTGAATATTGAATTTTCTAAAAGAATCAGTTAGAAATAGCTTTTTGGGTCATAAGTCATTTAACAAACAACTATGTAACAAAAATATTAATACAGTAGGTCCTCATTTAATATCATTATGCTCTTATGTCAAGAGCAAAAATTAATTAGCACATTGGTGCCCAGTTTCATATGTCATATTAATGGTATCAAATTACACTTGCTACTAAAATAAAAAGAAACTTAGCTGCTATTAGTCCTGTTTGATTTATGATATACAATAATAATCAATACAATATTTTAAAATGTGTGAAAATTTTATAAAATTTAATTTAATAAATTTAACAAATATTTATTTATTTATTATATAGAATTTATTACATTCCTAAGAAAATATGATTACTTAAAATTATAATAAAATATTTAAAAATTTTTAAATCTGGAATTCTTCACTTTTTGCTATTACAATATAGCATAAATTTAAAATATAGTCAACTCTAGATATATTGGATTCCACTGCAGTGAACATTTGGTTATAGAAAACATATTTCACTTGTCCCAATCCACATATATTGATGTATGCTAATAATTTCAATTATAAAGAACCTTCCCTTTTGTTTTAGTGAATGCAAAAATGAAAATTCCAAGTATTAATGTCATTCTAGCATCATAATTCGTTGAAAAAACTGTTGTTGTTTAATTAAGGATTGCCAAATGCCATTTTCTCGCATGTTATATGCCATTGTTTTACTGGGGAATCATTAATTATGTTAGAAAAGAAAGATTTTTAATTTCATGTTTTAATGACATCTTCATATGTCATAACAAAGCAGCATCTGTAATGCTAAAATTATTTTAATATTGCAATAAAATTAATGATTTTTGAATAAATGAATAATGTATGTATTAAAAAAAATCATATAAACTATAAACCAAGTATATTTTGTCATTAAATATAGATAATTTTCTTTTGAAATCTAAAATAAATACCATAATAGTGACAAAGTGCATTACTTATCCATTTTGAAAAATACAAAACATTAAAAATAGCCACAAAACTTAACAATATAATTATAGAATTAAGAAACTTAGGCTAATATTGTTTAATTTTGGAAAAAAAAATGAATATACATATACACTAAATCAGCTCAACTAGCAAGTTCAAACAAAAATTTATTGCGGTATAAAGTTTTCGGACTGCGCTTTAGTCCCTCTTCAGTATTGTTACACACAAAATCTAATATTCTCAGTTAGTTGAGCTGATTTAGTGTATAAGATATTGAGCAAGTTGTTTATCTACGTGTGGGGTATTGCGATTGGTACTTGTCAGATAGCCAAATTATAAATTAATATTTTATTTATTTAAAGACACGTGAGTAAGGATGCTCAGAGTCTGAAGGTGTTGGAAGGTTAGAGAATAACCACACTTATATATTTAAATAATAAAACATATATTTAATAAAAAAAAGAGTACATAAATTTAACTAAAACATTTAAATAGAAAACGTTAAATGACATATAATTACATTAATTATCAAGGAATCTGAGGAACAATCCATTATAAAATTATATAAAAATTTTAACGAATACAAATAAGGAAAAAAGATCAAACTATGATATAGATTATCTAATTGTTAATCCGAATTTTAAGTCCAATTACT
>AYEL01052254.1:0-19291 GCA_000484575.1 Olivierus martensii | reverse complement strand
GACATCGTAACTTATCATTACAGCACAATTATTCAGAAATCATAATATTTTGTAAATAATAATAATAATAATAATAATTAAATATAATTAGTATAAAAAAATAAGTATTAATTATAATAATAAAAAGTAAGATAATATAATAATCGCGAAATGGGTGTGACCTTACATACATGTTATATATTAATTATAATAATAAAAAGTAAGATAATATAATAATCACGAAATGGGTGTGACCTTACATACATGTTATATAAAAAAAAGGAATTTTTTTATGATGGAAAAATAATTGTTTGTAGATTTTTATTAACTTTTTAATTAATAAAATATTGATGCATTCAAGTAAAATTATCTGTCAGCCTATATTGAACAATATTATTTCATTTTCAAAAATATTTTAATAAAAAATAAATGTAGCAAGAATCAATTAGTAATTGAATGTAAACACTATATTGGGAGTGAAGTCATTTCAATTATAGTGAACTTAAAATATAATGAATGAAATACTAGAGTTCCTAGCTCATTATAATGGGAGTTGACTGTAATATACTAACAATTTATGTAACTAAAATACTTTTTCAATATATTTATTACTAAATCATTTTGCTATTATAGTTTTTAAGCTTTTATACAAATTTTGAATTTATCAAAAATTTGAAAGTTTATATGTATGAACTAGAAAAATATCTATATTTATAAATTTTAAAAGTTTATAAATTAGTATAATAGGTTTATTTTTTATTTTTAATTTCTTTTTTTTTATATTAGATTCCAGGTGGAAGTAAGGCAGAATGTACAATTGTAAATGGTGTTGGTTGTTCCAAAAATGTGGCTCACAAGAAAGTATAAATTCAATAATAATCACTAATTCTCAAAATTAAAATTTTGTCTATTAATATATTTTACCAAATAATTGGCAAAATTATTATTTTCAGATGCAGCAAAACTTAGTGAATCCAACTATTTTATTGTTGAGTAACTCTATTGTTTATCAAAGGATAGAAAATAAATTATCATCATTAGATCCAATTATTATGCAGGTAAAAAGTAAATAAAGTAATAATAATGTAAACAATATAGTATCTAAACACAAACCTTGAGATATCTATTGATTCATTATTTATTTAGACATAGATCTGAAATAACATAATTCCTTAATCAGTTATTAAGTATAAACTTAATTTATATTAATTATATTTATAAAATTTGCCTTTACATTATTGCTATTTAATTACTATATACAATCAAACTTGCTTATAATGATTCCATAGAAACTAAAAATTACACTATTAAATCCAGGATATTGCTAAAACTGAGAAATGTAAAATGAAACTGTTATATTTTTTATTATAATTTCTATATATCATTGATTAAAATATAAAATTGAAGTGGACATATATTTTAGATATTTTTATTTGTTAATTATATAAAATAAGCATGAATATCCAATACTGTAAATTACTATGCTGTATAATTAATCTGTTTATTATACTTTAAAAGACTAAGCATTTGATTTTTAAAAATTATTGTTTATCATGCATCATGTTGTATTGCCTGTTGCTTAAGAATACTAATTGCATTAAAATTGTCTTCCGTTACATTTGACATTTCAAAATGTTTGTTTGATCTTTGAAAAATTATAATTTTTATCACTGCTTAATGGAAGAATCATATCATATATTTATTTCTATTTTACTAATTAATTCATATTACATTCATGCATTATTCAAGCAATCATCAACAGATGGTCATCTCAATAAATAAAATTTGAATTTTTATTTACCATATCATCTACCACAGTATTCTACTCAAAGTATAAAAATTCCATTCTAAACTTTTTGGTTGGGCTGTTATCATGTACACATGTCTATTATTGAAACTAAGGCTATGAGTTGAACTTTGTGAAGAGTCATTAAATGTCATTTTATCTAAAATTTCTGAATCCATTTCTTTACAGCACATATGAAGACCATAAATTTTAACGGATCATATTTTCAATCACTTTTGTTTGTTTCAACAATTACATCCTAAATTATAGAAACTATAGTGAATGGACCTAGATTGCAATGAAATAGCCAAATTGTACAAAATTGCTTTGCACATCAACTGACTGACTCATTCAAATGTGATGAATGATGTTTGAGATATTACATCTGTCATTTCGGATTATTTATGATAGTTTCATTTACTGGCTGTCATTCTGCTGATAGTATGCAAATGCACTATTTAATGTATTTTGATATAAAAAAAAAGTAATTATTATATATAATGTACATCTGTTTACTTAAATGTGGTTCAGTTATCTCATCTGTGAATGATATAGACATTCTGTATCATTCTATGACATTGTTGTCATCAATACTCTGCTTCATTATTAGTTTACTATTTTGGTTTGTATATTTTTGATAAAGGTGCTGTTAGTGATTGTTAAATTTTGTTAGTGGAAAAAATGAAAAATAAATTGTGTAAATGAAGAATTATTTATTTAAATTTTTACTAACAATGTCATTGAGTATTTTTTTTTTTAGCTTGTTTATGTAATTGTTTATAAAGTTTCAGTTCAAGAACAAGGCAATCATCTCTGAAATTAGCTTAAAGATTATCACTATTGACTCCTGTGCTGAACAGTAATTGATATGCAGATTGCTTTTGCACAATTTGGCTATTTCATTGCAATCTAAGTCCATTCGCTATAGTTTTTATAATATAAGATGTAATTGCTGAAACAAACAAAACTGATTGAAAGTATAATTAATTCTAAAATTTGTGGCCTTCATATATGCTGTAATAAAATGAGATCAGAAATTTTAGACAAAAAGATAAGCTTTAATGACTCTTTACAAAGTTCAACTCACAGTCTTAGTGCCAGTAATAGACATGTCTTTGTGTTAGTGTACATGATAACAGCCCAACCAAAAAGTTTAGAATGGAATTTTTATACTTTGAGTAGAATACTGTGGTAGATGATATGGTAAATAAAAATTCAAATTTTATTTATCACTGTTGTTTTCTTTTTCTATTAAACTGCATTATATTTTGTTTGATAAGAAGCTATTAACTAGGTTTGACAAAAATATTAGCATTTAATAAATTAATTTTTGTTTGAATTAGAATTAAATATAAAACCTTAAATAACTGTCATTGTTGTCATTATTCCCATCTCCTCATTAAATAAGAAATTCAATTGTAAAATAAATTTTGTATAATGAAAAAAAGCTTTTTATTATTTTTTGTAAAAAAAAAATCATGTTCATGAAAAATCTGTTTTCTACAATTATTGAATTGCTGTTTAGGACATACCAAGTTGAATCATATTTTTAAAGGAATTTATTAATCATTCAAATGTTTTGATGATACTAGCTTAGACTATAATTTGTTTTAAATTAATTCTTTTTATATATAAATAATCTTTATATATAAAATGGTAATGATCCATTTGTCTGTCCATTCAAATTTGCATACTTCTCTGCCACTTGGAAAACTGAAAATTTGGAATGTTATGGAATGACTATTGAATTAGCTTACAAAAATCAGGGAAAGAATTCCACCCAAAGCCTTAAAAAAGGAAAAGCTAAATATTTTATGTTTACATTGTAGAATTTTTAAAAATCATTATTTTACAAATTAAACTCTGAAGAAGAAACATTAAAATATTGGAAAATTATAAGTGTTAAATTTTATTGGCAGCCCTCAAATTCAACAGATTTTTAATAATAGTTATTTTTGATAAAAATTGATTATGAATCTAATGATAGTTTTTTAAATTTCAAAATAATGGATCCAGTATGGTGGCCTGAAATTTACTGGATTTTTTTTAAATTTTGTCTTATTTTATTAATGAGTGCTACTATTGAAGCAGTTTCAAATCTGATCTGAAGGCCAGATATCACTCTAGGTCAGTGGTTCTCAACCACTGTGCCACGGCACACTAGTGTGCCACCAAACCTTTGATGGTGTGCCACGAAAAATTAAGAATGTACTGTATGCATGTAATTGTATGAATCATATACTGTATATTAATAGTGAAATGTGGTTGACTAAATATCCCTTTTGCAGTCGAACTACTGTACCGATTCCTATAAATAGAGTATCGTTAGAAAAATCTAACCCTTGAATTTCTGTGACAGCCAAAATCTTTTGTCGTTATTTATAATTTAAAAATTAAAGAATAAAAATTAAAATTATAGTTTCTCTAAAAAGTCAGAATCTTCGGTGGCGCTATAACTTAATAAGGGCTGCCATTTATGATCCCGTGTACGTATGTCTGTAATCTGAATATAATAAATAAGAATAAATACAATTATCTGTTAATAAAAATTTGTTGTTAAATCTAAATTATTATTTAAAATATTTAGGTGCTGCCAAATTTCAAAATATCAAAATGTGTTCCTCAACCCAAAAAAGGTTGAGAACCACTGCTCTAGGTAGTGGTAAATGATTGCTTATCACTTCCTAGAGTAATGGTAAACAACCTAGAGGATCTATGTATGTACTACTACTCTAGTTATTAAATCAAATAGTAATAATTCTCTTGGTGGTAAGTGGTGGTAAATGGAGAGTGCTTAGATTTCTGAAATATACTGAAAAACAATAGTCAAAGCTAATGATTAACAGTTCTGTAAGGATCTGGAAATATATATGTTCAGTATATTATCAATGTTAAAAGAATTAGTAAGCAGTTGACAACCATTTAATAATTCAGTAATGCTATCTGAATATTCACCTTATAAGAACACTCTATTCTTTCATGATGTAAAATTTATGATTTTCTTTTTATTACTGTCTGCAGTTTTGATGATTGGATTCATGTTTCATGTTTAATCTTTTGATTATTATTGATATCAGGCCATATCTGTCTCCATTATGTTATTAACTATTAGCTTTGAGCATTTCATTTTAGAAAATAACTCATTGAATGAGGGAAAACTAATGATTAGACAGATAATGAAATCATTGAGAAAAATGTGTCCATTTTCATAATCAAATTATTATTATTGGTATTCACAGAACAAATACTTGTTTGGCAGAAACTTTATCATTTATTTAACACATATAAATGAAACATTCTTGGGATAACTTTTTTGGCTTGATTAAGTCATTCTCAGTCCCAGAACAAACAAAAAATAAAATACAAAGTTATTGTAGAAGGCAGGTAGTTCTATATTCCAAATTCAAAATTTAAACATAAAAATTAAAAATTAAAATTAAAATTATCTATTTTTACATTATTATATATTAAACTGAAATAATATATATAATTATCTATTTAGTTATTTACAATTTATATTCAAATGTATTTTTAATGTTGATAGGGATTGTAATTTATGTGCACTTTTTAAAATGTTTAAGATTTTATTTTTTTATGCACCACATCTTTGATGGATGTAGAGATAATATCTGGAATATTTTTGTTAATAACAAATGCATGTCCTCTTTTTTTTACTTCAGCTGTTTTGCCTCTGTTGTTGTAGATATATTTTTATGACTTTGACTTGATTATTATTATAATTGTTTTTTATGGTAATCATTAATGATTATTGTTAAGAAAATAATTTTGAAAAATTCAAATATTTTTATATAAAATTGCTCAATGTACCAAGATATCATATATCATCATCCATAAAACACAAATCTTGTGTATGCAAAATTAGAAAATTTTGCAAAATTCAAAAAAATATTTGTTTATTTTTTAAATAAAATAGAAATATACTGTTTGAAAAAATATAATATATTTATTTATTATTTCCAGAAATATTCTTAAAAATATTAATGTACACAGTTTACAGGATTACAATTTCATTTTTTTCAAACAAATATTTAATAATTTCGACAGATTTTGTTTTGTTTTTGTCTCCAGTTGGCATCTTTGAATGTAGTCAGTTTGGAGAATACCCAAGATATACTGTAATATGACCAAATTTTTCAACAGAAGGTACTATATAAACAATACATAACTCCTTGACATATGCAAGACTTATGTTCCTGGAAACATTATGTAAGTCAAATTTATATAAATCATTACATAATTATTATAGTAAAATTAATATTATATGCTGTATACATAGTTTTTCTACTAGGACGATACATATTAACTATCATAATATGATTTATTCTTGTGCATATAATAATTTTACAATAGTTATTACAACATATAACATTATCATCATTAGCTAGTAATGACTGTAATTAAAGTTATTATAAATTATTATTACAATAACATATTATGTAAATTATAGTACAGGAAGTTACCAACTTATGACAGGAAGATATTCAAAAATTTTGATGATAATTCTTTCCTTTAGGCACAATGCTATAATTGAAATTAGGTTTCTAAACTATCAAAACTCAGAATATTCAATAGATTTTTAAAAAAGTAATACAAATTGGCTAAATGCTCTTATTCTTTAAAATAAAGAAAATAGACATCTCATACTTATCAACACTTTATAAAAAAAAAAAAAAAAAAAAAAAAAAAAAAAAAAAAAAAAAAAAAAAAAAAAAAAAAAAAAAAAAAAAAAAAAAAAAAAAAAAAAAGGTATGTAAAAACAAAAGAGGAATATATAAGTTATATTCATATACCAAAGTTTGTAGTAAAATAAACAATTTTTTTTAACAACACTTCCCAACTATTGGCTGATTACTAAGTAATGGAGTCTATTCCATGCCAAACTATGATCTGCTCTCATTATTATATACAATAGAAGGATTGATGCCTGGCCAGACCCATAAAGAAAATTTTCTAAGGCATGGGATCCAGATTTGTTTCTGGGCTCTCTGGATAGCTAAAATTTTTCTATCTGGAGAGCTCCAGTGTTCCTATTGATATTGAAAAACGTTTAAAATCATATATAGCTATAATGAAAAGATTAAATTTCAGCTGGTTTTATTTAAATTAAACTAAAATCTAGTTTGCTTAGAATTTTAATTGATAGAATATAAAGAAGAAAATAATCATGGCTCAGAAAATATTACATTGACTGCAGAAATGGTTAAGTCTGATTTCCTGTTACTTTCATGAATTATAGATATTGATAAATGTGTAGCATTTCAGTTTTATTTCTTAATTATTAAATAATCTTTAAAGTGTTTGTGCACTGCTTTTTTTTAAAGTTGAATTACATTATTATATGTGATTTTATTGCCAACATTTCAGGAAACATTTTTGAATTGAAACAAAAACTCTTATCTGCATAAACATTTAAAGCTAGGCTGGTTGCCATTCTTTCTATTAAATTATATGCTGCTTTCTTTCTTATTGAATACTAAATGGTAGGGCACTCCAATGCCCACAACAAACCATCCACATCTTTGATTTTGATAAAAGTTGACAGTCAGGTGAAAAACAGGGTTGAATGGGTCAGACCAGAATCTGTCCTGAAAAATAATTTGGAAGTATGGAAACTGGAATTAAATGAAAAGATCTCTAATTCAAGCATATTACATAGTAAAGTTTGTTAAAATTAAAGTTTATTTAAAATAATGTTTCAGTTGGAAAATCAACCCTCTTCAGCTTAAAACAAATCAAACATAGAATACAAATAAAATCAAACATATGTTCAAATATGTATATTCTTACTCACTAAATAAAACAAAATTACATTAAAAATACATAAACTTTTAAAAAGAGTTTTTTTAAATAGTATCAACCATTAAAAATACATTTAAAACAATAATTTTGCACAAAAAGTTTATTGCATTTACTAATTACAATTCTGGGCAGCTGCATATTCTTTTTCAGGTTACACTGCCATCCTTTGGAAATAGATACACTTAGTTGGTTGTTAATGATAATATTATTTTCTCTTTGTGTTATCACTAAGGATTCTTCTTGTAATGAATCTTTCATATTAGAAAAAGTTTTTATGACTTTTGCTTCATCCCATTTAATTTGTATATTAAATTCATAGAATCTTCTACTTAATGCAGTAGATATATTCCCAGACATTATATCATGTTCATGCTCTTTAAAATTCTTTCAAATAAGTTCCTAGAAGTAATTCCTTCTTGATTTAGAGTTTTTTTAAAAATGGTTATAATATATACCCCTGAGCACTGATTACTACTATAAGGTTCATTCTGAAGTTAAGTGAAAAGCATAGGGTTCTTTGTACTGCCAGAGTTACATTAAGCTTTCTTGCTACATCATTTATTGATTTAAGTTTAGTTCTTTCATAAGGCATTTTTAAATATTTTAGTCCACCAGCAACTTGCTCATTATTGTCAGCATTGATGGCAATAATGAGCATTGCATGGCCATTGGCAAGCATTGACGTATTGAATGATGTTACAATGTTATCACATATGGCTGTAATAAAATTATGTGTATAATTATGCGTAAGCCTTTCTTTTATTATAAAATCAAATTTATTACGTTTACTGATATTTGTTGAATAATATATATAATGGTCTTCTTGAAGCTGGAATTAAACACAAATACTTTAGGGTAGAAAGAAGCACAATACATTTTCATCCTGGTGACCAATTGATAACTGGTCATTATTATTGCAAATCATTGGACACAGCTATTGTAAAAGTAAAAAGTTTTATCATAAATAATATCATAAGTATGGATTGTTGTAAATTAGACTGTTGTAAGTTTGAGACTCCCTGTATGCATTGCAAACTAGATTGTAAAGATTTTTAAAATAATTTGCATATCAAAATTTTTCTTACATCAAATTTGTATCAGTCAAAGAATATGCATGAAGCATATAAAATAGGAATGTAAAAATATGTACTTATTTCAAATATTTTGACTTTCTTTGAGTTAATATCAGCAAATATCCTAACAATTTAAATGTTAGTACATCATAAGATATTCCAATTTTAACAAATTTAAAAAAAAAATAAAATTACTTCATATTAAAGTTAAGCATACAGTAAAATCTGTTATAATGTGAGTCATAAAACCAGGAGGAATTGCTCATTATAAACTTATTTATTATACCCAAGAATGCTGACATATATATGATTTATTTGCATATGCCTAATTAATTGTCCCTAACATATTTATTACATTTAATTTTGCCTTTTGTATTCTATTTTTGAAACTTTACAATATGAAAACAAAATATTATATGATATTTTAATAAAGTATTTATAAAAATGTCTTCTTAGCTCAAATATTAAAAAAAAAATCAGTAATAAAAAGTAGAAATTGTCATATATTGGAATTCAAAAATAAAGTTAATTCAAAAGTTAATTTATTCAAGGACATTCATTACTAGAAGCTTACCATTATGTTTAAGCATTAACAAGTTTTTAAATGCTATTTGCATTTGTGATATATTTTCTGTTTAATCATTTCAGTTTCCTGCATATAATAAGTAAAATTCAATTTTAAACTGTGATTGATATTTATAAAAATTATTATTTCTTTTTAATTTAAAATGAATTACAGTACAAAAAATATATATTTTTTGTATTGTAATTTGATTTAAATTAAATGGAAATAAAATTCTTATTTCGTATAGACAATTTATAACAAACTGTTTATATACATCATAGAACAATAATAATTTTTATTATTTATATAATGAGTAATGTTATTTCTTATTGATTTTTTTATTATAAATAATATTGTATCACTTTCTACAAAAATATGATATTGATGAGTTGCAGAGTTGAGATACTGATCTACACTAAGGTGACCAATGTTGAATGGCTATATTTTTTTTCCAGCCCATTGTGATAAAATTTTCTTTACACATTTTGGTTTTACTTTTGTATGTTTTAACTCACTGTTTGAATAATATTTATGTGGAGACTTAAAATAATGGAAACTTTCTTCTAAAATTCTCTGATACTTAACCTAGCAACTGTATACTTTAATAAAAATCAAGATGTGAAAATTAAATATCATCCCCTACAGATAACCACTATACATCAAGCACTTTTTGTATGTAGAATATTTTTATTTAAGCTGTAACTAACATTTTTGACCTCAACTAACATGTCAAAAACATTAGTTACAGCTTAAATAAAAATATTCTACACTGCGAAAAGTGTTTGATGTATAGTGTTTATCTAAATTTAAGTAGAAGCAGTATATTTACCTTTGTAACCAATAGAACAACTCCTTAACTTGAATACTTAAGAGTAAAACAAAAACTAGCACTTATTTGCAGTATAGTAAAACTTTATTTAAAAACAAAATTCCACAAACGTTTTTGGTTTATCAACCATCATCAGGCGGAGTTCTAAAATAACGGAATCAAAGGAATGCAGGTTGCTATAGCAACCTGCATTCCTTTGATTCCTTATTTAATTTTCCTTTGATTATTAACTATACTGCAAATAATGTTAGTTTTTGTTTTACTCTTCAGTATATTTAGTTTAATATATCATCCCCTATTTATATAAAGTACATTAAAGAAGCCATGGACATACAGAATTGCAGTTTTTTAGATCACTTTTAAAAAGGATTTTAAAACACATGAAAATTATATAGATGAGACTATTTCATGACTAAATATGATAATTCCTGTACAATAGATAATTTATAAAATGTAATGTTCTAATAAGAATATGATAAAAGTTGTGTGTGATGCAATTGATGATCAAATATGGAATTATTTTTGTTTAATATTACAATAAAAATAAACACTGTAAGAATAATTGATAATTGTATATAAAATGGAAAACATAATATTGCAAAATTTGAATTTGTAAATTGATTATAGTTTTGATCATCAAGAATCTAACATATAATTAATAAATATTCCAGATTCATTTCTTTATCTTTCAGATATTGCATTTAAGATCCATCATCAATATTTAATATTATATTTTGCATATATTTATAACCAATTATGACAAAAACTTCCCTGTATAATTTCCAAATCTGCATTTTTATCATAGAAGATGGCAACAGGGGTAGGAATTCAAGTTTGTGTCCTTCTCATAGCTAAAGGAAATCTGGTTTTACCCAAACCAAGATATGAAGTATTGTTCTGATAATTGATGGATAGTGAAAAATGTAATATCCTGAATGATCCCTTTGAGGCACAAGATGAAATCTCATTGATTTTGGTTTCCATCTGTATTGGAGGATAATAGATGTTGACCATTTTTCCTTCTTCAGTGTTTTGAACCTCAGAGCTATCACCTGGGTTTTTAGAAATTATCATCAGAGCTGTTTTGAACATCAGAGCTGGGTTTTTATAAATTATAAGTTTCTAAAAACAACAAATCTTTTGGTTGTAGCTCTTTGAGTGATCCATCTTTTGGGGCTAAGAAGGAAAGTAGTGTCACCTATGGCTGTCAGCAGATGGGATGCACTTCCCAATTAGTTTCTTCTTGTTATTCTGCTACCATCTCTGATGCTGTTAAGAGAATTAGATCTGTAAAGTTCTTGTTTTCCTTCAGGAGGCAATAAATCTGAAAAAGTGATTTTGTGTTTTCAGTCAGAGTTATACACTTTGATATGGATCTGAGATCTTAAGATACTTTCAGATCCTAATACTAAGCTTGCATGACTGATTTCTTCAGTAACTGTTTCTGCAAATGAACAAGATCTGGTTGGTTTGTCAGCATAGTGGAGATTGAATGTGTTGCTTTAACTTCAGATATATCAATCATGAGGGCTTATCATTCTATTCTCTCTTTTGCCACATGTAGTAGTATTATAGATTTGTTGTTGCAAATGAATTTCCAACATTTAGGGCTATCTTTGTCCTTTTGGGTTGGTGGGTCATTAGGGCTATTATGATCTTATTTTAGAATCTTGGCATTATAACGGCCAATTATGAGGATTTAATTTTAAAGGGAGCAAATTATTTACTTTTATCTCTGAAAGTGGTCCTTGGCCTTGTATCCTAGAGTTTTTGCTAAAGATAACATAAATGTTTCATTCATGTGAGATTTCTATTCTAGAAAGCTAATAATCATGTGGGTGAAGACTGAAGGAAATTATGCTAACAGAGAGAACTTTATATATTTTCATTATGAGAAAGATGAACTTCCATTGACATCAATTCTCTGTGTTTTTGATGAAGTTTTGTCAAAAAAATCAGTCTGATATATTGATCTTGTTGATACTAATTTTCATCATATAGTTTGGCAAGGCAAGGACACAATTGAAGAAAGGAGTACAGGTACTCCTCACTTAACGACCTACCTGTTTAACGACTGCTCGAACTTATGTCCAAGCATAAGACTATTTTTTTTAATGGAATATTTGATTTTTGCTCATATGCATCGGTTACGACTTTTGTTTGTAATTTCCCTGCACTTGTAGTTCCAAATAAACTGAAGAAAAGTACTGTACTTTGTGCATAATTAAGATATAAATTTTTAATTTTAAATTTGTTTCCAATATTTTAATATAGGAACAAGTTTTTCGCTTACCAACCAATTCGTTCTACGACTGAATCGTGAGAACAAAACCCAGTCGTTAAGTGAGGAGTACCTGTATTTATTAGAGTTTCTGGTAAGTATTAACCTTTTTATTTTAAATAATGTCAATAAAATCTACCTTTGTTGTTAAAAACAGGATGAAGGTCATTGAATTAATGTTAAAGATTAAAAGTATTTTTGATCTAACTGGAGATTGGCATCTATCTAATGATTCATCTGCTTGGATCATAGATATATTTTTTCAAAATTATTAAGTTTGATATCCAAACAGGTAATATACAGAGATTTGAGAAAAACCAATTGTGCATTTTATAAACCTTATGTTTAATCTTGAAGATATTCAGAGCAGGTTTTATTTGGTGGTGGAAATGACACTTGAGCAAGATTTTCTTGGTAATGAGAATTGCCTATTGAATTAGGTCATTAGTCATTCAGAAAAACTCTTTGACCAGATTCAATAGGCAATTCTCTTGTCCTGCCATCATAAGTGTCTGATTAAGAGTGTTAGCTCATCAAGGCAAGTTCCTTGAAGGAATAAGCAGATTGTCAGTCTTAAACTTAATATTAGAAGGCTTTTTAATAAAATCTAAAAGGATAGGTGAGTGGATAGGAGTACTCTTATGAGGAAGTTAACTTTGACTTGTCCTATTTTATTTTATTATGCACTTTATTATTTAGCGTTATTTTCTTAATTATTTTATTATGCACTTTATTATTTAGCATTATTTTCTTATTATCTAACGTATTATATTTCAGTTTATATATATTCTAAAATTTAATTAACTTTCTAATGTCTCAGTAGCGTAGTGGTTGAAGATTTGCTTTTATAATTGCGTGATCGATGGTTCAATTTTTAGCTTTGACAATTTTTTTTATATTTATTTATTTATTTTATTATTATTATTTCTCTCTTACATTGTACTAATCAAAGCTCATTTACACCAACTGCTTAATCTTATTTTGATATACTAATTTAAAAAACAGCACTACACGCAGTATAGTTACAACTTTTCTTTATTAAACTCTGTACTAACGTTTTCGTACTCTGTGAGCTAATAACTTTAAACTTGTTACATATAAATATGTAAATGAAGCAACACGAGACTGTAAGTCACTCGGTATAAAAACTGATGCAATCGACGACTCAGATGAGGTGTTGTTCGATAACGAGAGGTGTTGTATTGACGTAAGGCTGGCAAAGTGACATTTGAAAGCTTGACAATTATTTGAAGTTTGTATTGGAGGTGGAGGTAGTAGAAGTTAAGTAGTATTTAAGTGATCAAAGCTTATTTACACCAACTGCTTAATCCTATCTGAATATACTAATTTAAAAAACAGCACCCTTTTCAGGCACAACTGTGCCTGAAAAGGGTGCGGAAGCACCGAAAACGTTAGTGCAGAGTTTAATAAAGAAAGGTTGTAACTATACTGCGAGTAGTGCTGTTTTTTAAATTAGTATATTCAGGTAGTAGTTTATCTCTTGTGAATAATTGGATTTTTGATATTTGAATTGGATTAAACAAGTTTTGTTGATTAATTTATTGTTGCTTTATTATAATTTCAATAAAGCATTTATTAACACTTGTAAGTGTTTAGAGTCTAATAAATTTATATATTTTTTTATTTAACTTGTTTGAGATTTTATTCCAATTATTAGTATAAGTTTTCTAACATCGTTTTTTGGTCGGTTTAGATCTAACACTTATTTGTCACTTCTAGTTGTAAGTTCCAGTTTCGTTTTGTTAGCTGGTTAACGTTTATTGCCGTTATTAGAGTGTTTGTTGTTAGATCGTTTTGAAGTTAATTAAATTTAAGTTAGTTTAGAAGAAGACCTGAGCTCAGGCCAAACTCTGGATTGCAGAGTCGCTAGAACCGTTAGGTTTAGTTATAAATAGTATTAATCATTGTTTGTTTGAATCCGTGACTTTGCATTCTTACCTATTATAATAGTTATTAGGAAAGTAAAAATTTCCTGGAAACAATACTCTCAGGGAATTCAGAAAATATTTGACATATTTAGATTATTGAAGATAATGTCGAAAAGGTATTACTATGAGATTAGTATAGTTGAGTCTCTGTAGTTTGACACTTCCAATAGTTGACACTCTGCGAACCATCCCGCCACCCACGTGAAATTTTCATGTCACAACTTGATGTGTGGCTGACAAAAACAAATTGTGAGTCACTATTCATTCATTGCACAGGCATTATAGTTGGACTAATTTTTAAATTCAGTACACTGTTTACTGTAAAATAGTGTTTTTACTGTATCAGTGTTTGTTATTTATCTTTACATAATGTCACAAATAGAAAAAGTGAAAACAAAAACATAAGACATTCAGTATGCTCAAAAAGGCAGAAATAATTAAGAAACTTGACTTGATAGAAAAGTTTAGTGATTGGATTTGTTTTATGGTATTGGACGAGCCACTATTTATGACATTAAAAAAATTTGGATAAAATTGAGGGATTGAACAAGCCACCATTTATGACATTAAAAAAAAATTGGGATAAAATTGAGGGGTGAGCCACCATTTATGATATTAAAAAAATCAGGATAAAATTAAGAGTTTGTGAAAGATTTGAACATAAGAGCAGTGACAGGAAAGTCTTAATAAACGGATGTATTCGTTTGTGTAATTCCATTTTTTCATTGAACATCCAATAATCCAACAAATCTCTGAAATCCGACAAACCCCGGAACCATGTGTGTTGGATTACGGAGACTCTATTGTATTATCAAGCTGTAGATGGCAAATTGATAATATTTACAGGAACTTATTAAAGGAACTCTTTTGAATACACTTTTGGTTCTGTTTTGATTAAGGGATCATCTTTTTCACAAGGGCAATCAGATCTTAATGGACATGTTTATCATGTCCTGAAGGATAATTAGAATCTTATTAGGAAGGTGATTAATCAGTCAAATATTATATGGACTTTAAAATTCCTAAACTCTGCACTACAAGCAAGTATTTTAATAGTTTTATTCTTATAAGAATTCTGTTTAGAATATCTTCTGTTCCATGTAAAAGTTTGAATGTACTGAAGAGGGACTAAAGATAGTCCGAAAACGTTTTACAAGAATAAAACTATTAAAATACTTGCTTGTAGTGCTGAGTTTAGGAATTTTAAAGATTTAAAGTTAGCAAGTTACGTTTCCTTATGGATTATATGGACTATTAATAATTTCAAGCTCTTTAAATCTGTTAGGACAGATGGTATTGTCAGTGCTTTTACAATAGGGCATTGACCTTCCAGCCTTGACCTTCCAGCTCTTTGCCATATCTTCAAGGTTTGTCTGGATTTTGGCCATATTGAAGCAAATGTATCTATGATCTAAGACAGACAATTCATTAATTGCATGCAAATCCTCAGTTAGATCAAAAATATTTTTATCCCTAATATTAGATTAATGATCTTTCTTCTGTTTTTAGCAATGAAGGTGAGTTCATTGCTTTTATTTAAAATAAAAACATTAGTAATTAAAGGATTTCTTTTATATTTAATCCTGGATGTAATTCTTATAACTGAGCAGAGACACATTATACTCTGTTCTGAGATTAAATCTTAGCTTCCAATTAGCCTGATATCATTCTTAGGCCTGGGCTCCACAACACCTGAAAATATGCCTGAAACTGAAAATGACACAGCTTCCGGTTTGTATGCCATATTTCTGCCAGAAACTCACCTGAAAATACAGTATAAATAAATTTAATGTTTCAGTTTCAGGTCTAACTACATAGCCAATCAGATTGTAGTATTCAATAGATAACATGGCAGTGCGCAGACCAAAAGTTCAAGACTTAGGTTGCGCATTTAATGCTATGAATAATAAAAAGCTCTTATTTTATTAATTTCTTTTTTAATTCAAATAGATTATACGAATCTTAAGAAAAGTAATGATTTATAATTTTGCTGTTTTGCTTTTTAATTTACTTGTTGTTGGTGTTGTAGTTTAGACAAAATGGTGGAAGTCTGTTGTAAACAATGGTAGTAAACGAAGGAGAAACTGATTTAGAAATACATTTAGAAGTCCAAAAATACAACTTTCTTTGTGTTTTTTCCTTGTTTATTATAAACATCTATCATTAAAAAGTTTATAGAGTAGGCACAAAATTTGAACTTGATTATTTCCTCTAAATGAAATATATTATAATTTAAATTATTATTTAAGTAGTCATAATTTTATTTATTTTAACGTTATGTCTTATAATGAAATCAATTAATTATAATAAATTAATATTCAAAATTGTAGCCGCAAGGAAGCGCTTTCGCTTTCAATTATGCTTTCAACTCAGATCAAAGATATCTCAGATAATCTGGTGTCCAATCTGGATCCCAAACTTAAAAATTTATGAGGGATCTGAACACGGCCTCGACTCATTTTCTACAGTCCGGCTGAATTCTCTACAAATAATTTTTGCGACCCCAGCATACGATACTGTAGATCAGTTGTCTTAGTTTAATGTAGTCAAAGTTTTTGAAATAGGAAATGAAACAGAATAAAAATGGAAAGTACAGTTTCTTCAGTGTTGGCTAAGTTTATGATGTAGCTGTCATTGTGATGGAAAAGTTTCCCAGAATTATATCTGAAGTACTTCAAGCAGCTCTCAATAGTGTCTAAATGGTGTGACAAGATTGGATTAATTGTTAATCCAGTAAAGACTAATTGTACATTTTACACAGAAAAGGCAGTTGATGGAGTTTTATGGACTGCCACTCTCTGGTAAAAAACTTAATAGTTCTCTACTGAAATCAAATATTTTGGTAGAATGTTAAAGAAGAGATTGACTTGGAAATTATGTACATATTTTTTTATGAAGGCCTGTAATGACTATAGTCTTGTAGAGGCATTTTAAGTAAAACATGGCAACAAAAACCAAATTGTTGTATTGGATATACACCATGGACGTGAGACCCATTATTACCTATTTTTGGGCTAAGCATTCTGTTAAACATATGAAAGATTAAAGTTGAGAAAATTCAAAAGATAATCTCTTTGAGCATCATAGAAGTTATGAGAACTACTCCCAGTGCTGTTCTTGAAGCCCTCTTAGATATTCCTTCCTTTCATTTATATGTTGAGCTAGCTCCTGGGAAGGTTATTATAAACTTCATTGTGATGAGAGAAGCATTTTTGGATCCATGAAGCTTTTGAATGGAACAAAATACATAATTACATTTTTGAAATTGGTAAAGATCAAATGGTGCCCAAATCAACTTCTTCAATCCTTCATTGTTGTTTTTCTTAGCATAGAAGAGTAATGGGATAGATTTAGTTACAGTATTAATGATGGACTGGTTTGATATATACAGACACTTCCAAAATTTTTACTAGTGTAGAAGTATTTTTTATTGCAAGGGAACAAGTATGCCTTATACTTTTTCCTATAGACAGTTTGTCATTGTTTTTCTGGCAGAAATTTATGCTATTTTTGTATGTTAAAATCAACCTTGATTGGAGATATATTAATATAAACATATTTATGTCATATCAGATAGTCAAGCTGCATTAAAAGTACTTGATAACTCCCACTTTATCTCAGTACAATCTGTGTAGGAATTCCATTTATCTTATTGTGAAACTGTCTACCATGAGCATGATTCAATTTGTTTGGATGCTAGAATGCAAAGGATTGATACAATGAAGTTGCTGATAGGCTAAGAAAGGGCTGCATGTCCTTCATTGTACCTATTACTGTCCTGGACATCTCATCTGATGCATTTGGGAAAACCATCAGTTCTAGTTGGTTGCTACACACCTTTCTCATTGGAGATCCAATGCTGGACTAAGCAAACAAAAACTCTTCATTTTGAATCTTCTGCAGAAGACTGAAGCATTGTTTACATTAAATAAAAATGAAATAATTGCTACAGGACTCTTTACAGGGCTCCATAATTAATACATACATACATATATATATATAAAAACTGCTTTGTTATTACTTCAAACTTTAATCTCTACTAGAAGCACTAAACAGCAGGTGCAAAACAAGTAATCTTTATTGCTAATGTTTTCGATGTAATCGCATCATCTTCAGGCATAAATAGAATATAATGTAACAGTTTTTTAAATAAATTTAAATAAACAGAATATGTGTTTCAAAGAATGATGCAAGTTATTATGGTAACAAAGAAAAATTTTTCCTTACAATTAAGGCTAAAGTCTAACCAAATAAAACTAATTTAATTAAAATTACATTTACGTGTAGAAAAATATAAATCAAATCACGTACTGTAGAATTCTTTGAAATGTTTTTAAATTTATGTATTTTAGTTCTTAATGTTACATTTTTGTGGTTCTAGAACTGTGGCATTTTTATTATGTTCCATTATGTGTTTGTAAGAGCTGATGATGGCGTTGAAGCCGAAAACGTTACTCTGATTAAATGTTTATGATTAAAAGTATGGGTCTGCTTGTGTGTGCTTAGTATTTATTTAATAGTTATTAAAATTTTTAATGTATGTAGACTAAACTTAGAATTAATATTTGTTCATTATAGTGTAATCTTGTTGTTTCTATGCTTATATATAAACAAATTTAACTGTATATTAATATAATTAAATATATATTGATATAAAAATATGAAATACAGGAATACCTCGATTATCGCGGTTAATGTTGCCACGAAAAATACCGCAATAATCGAATCCACGATAATCGGGATAAATAATGCATGTAAAATGGGTGATCACTGCCAAGGATTTTTCAAATCTATTAATTAAATTTTATGTATAAGGTAAAAAAGAAATGTGTTGAGCGTGCTAATCTTCTAAATTGATCACTCTACATTTCTTCTTGATAGCTGTAGCCTTGATATCATCCTTGTTTCTTTTAGCATTCACTGTAGGGGTAAATAAGAAGAGAAATAAATATCCACATGTGCTTCAAGTAGAGGTGGATAGTTACTGGTGAATGGTGAGCAGGCACTAT
>AYEL01052253.1:0-11145 GCA_000484575.1 Olivierus martensii | reverse complement strand
TGAATGTGTGGCCCTTTCGTGGCTTAGGCGTGATTTCTTAGGGATGTATTTTCCTGTTCCCGAGGATCTTGCATTTGTCCCATTGAAGAATATACTGTCGTTTGTTCATAAGACAGGCCTTCTTCTGGGATGATTTGATTGGGAGTGCACAATAGACCAATGTTGGTTGCAGTGCTTGGGCTGAAATAGACCCCTCCCTATACTACTACTACTACTACTATTACTACCTGGTAACTTATTAATATAGATGATGAACAGTGATGTAAAATATGAAAATAAATATTTCCTAAACAGTTAGTATTATGGTTATTCATCATGAGATTGGCTTATGGCCGGAATTTCACGAAGCAAGAATCAATTACCATATTTTACATATAATTAATACTTCGAATAGTGCGAGAAATTTGTGGGACCCATTATTCGCACTAATCGAGGCCTACTGTATTATTAAAATACTCAAACAAAATTTGTAAAGTATTAAAGAAAAGGCTAAATTCAAAGAACTCTTCATCCAAAAAGTCTATCCTAAAGAAAGGGAAAAATTATATTTAAAAAATCTCCACGTCTGGGATAACTGATGTAGTTTTTTTATAACTTAACTATATTCCTGAAATTTAGTAATTTTTAAAGCTTCTGATATGAAACTAATTTCATGAAAAGTGATACGTCAAACAACTTTGGCATTTTGAAAAAATATATATATATATGTGTGTGTGTGTGTGTGTGTGTGTGTGTGTGTGTAACATTTATAGGTTATAAATGTAAGTACATTAGAGGTATTACAATTTTTTTTAATAGTATTTTTATGTCCATAAATATGTCCCTACCTGTTATATAAGTTTTAATGTTTTTTTTTAGGGTAGCTGACATATATTTCAGAGTATTGTTTATAAAATTTCATAAAATTTATGTAATGAACTCAAAATATTAGTTTTATTGGCAATTTGTTTTTCTTTGAATACCTAAATAGCATATATCTCTTGTGTTACTTTGACAAAAAATTTCTATCT
Organism: Olivierus martensii; assembly: GCA_000484575.1. Classification (NCBI taxonomy): domain Eukaryota; kingdom Metazoa; phylum Arthropoda; class Arachnida; order Scorpiones; family Buthidae; genus Olivierus; species Olivierus martensii. Next base: position 10,135 of record AYEL01052253.1, on the reverse strand, counting down.
TTTGGAACTGTTTTTAACAGGTATACAAATACATAATAGAATTCTAAATATTGTAATTACATTAATATTACCCATTACAATATTTTATGAAATTAATGAGTAATTTCTTAATTGTAGTTTCCTACAATCAATGATGGATCCACATTATTTGAATATCTAAAAATTGAGCTTATTTTTCATTTTTTCTGGGAAAATTTTCTGATACTGATTCAAATAATATAGAAAATATTCAAAATAAAATATATACTTTTACATTTATATTTTACAATTATAATATTCTTTGTGATGTTAGTAGGACATATTTGGTTTATATTAAATCAGTCAAAATTATGCAAGCCAAGGAGCATCTGTAGTTGAATTTTATCACTTATTATATAGAATTTCATTGTTTATATTTATTAATTTTCTAATTTTACATCAATTTTTTAAATCATTTTTAACAATAAAATTTTTTTTTGAAATATCTAAATTGATGTAATATTGATTTGATATAATATTGATTATAGTAACAATTATTGCAATATATCCTTATCCATTCCAGATCACCAGATCAGAAACATTTGTTACAAAAGTAAAAGAAATACTATTAAAAATTTGAAAAATATTAAATATTTTGCAATTAAAAGAAACATATTATTAATAAATATAATTATTCAATATTTTCACAAATAATCAAGAAAATATAAGAAAAGTAATCTGATTATTTTAATCAAATTGTTTTTTTATTTTGCAAAAAATGTTTAAGTATTTTAGCAAATTTTATTTTGTATTAATGTTGAATTGCAGATTAAGTGTTTATATATAAGATCAAAAGAGAAGTATTGTAGTCAGATCAAAGTTTCAATTTAGTATATACTGTATAACAGATATTTCCTGACTTGTGCAACTTTCATTCTAAAAGAATTTGCTTAATATTAAATTTTGTGCAAATTGAATTTATATAAATTATTACATAGTTATTATCAATAGCATTAAAACTACAATATATCCTATATATATAATCTAATCATAGATAGGACAAATTAAAACTATCATATTATTATACATGTATACAATTTGTCATATTACCATAGTTGTTATGACACACGATAATGTTATTATTGACAGTCAGTTATTAATAGTAATGATGATAGTAATAATATTAAAGACCATTAGAATAGTATCATAACCTTGCTAAAAATGACTGTTTTTATATTTAAAATGAGAAAATTTATTGTTTAATATTCTTACTATATTATTATTAGTCATAACTAAAATATATATCCAAATTCATTTTTAAAACTACAAATAATACACAGTTATAATGCTCTCAGTTAAAGTGAAAAACAATTATTAATTGCCAGAGTACTTTCAGTTTTAATAAACCATCATCAGTGCAAATATTACATCTTTATAACAAAACAAGATGGAATAATTATCCATTCCATCTTGTTTTGATATAAAGGATGTAATATTTGCACTGATGATGGTTTATTAAAAACCAAAAGTACTCTGCAATAAATAATTGTTTTTCACTTTAACTGAGAGCTTATAACTGTGTATTATTATTATTAGTCATGGTTATTTTTTGGAAAATTACATAAATCTGAAATTGATTGCATAAATTAGGAAGTGATTTGTTTTATTACTTGTTTTTATAGAATTTCTTAATTTATATTTCATAATTTTCTTTTCTTATATCATTATTTTTTACTTAAATATTTTCCTAATAAAAGAAATATATTTTTGAAATATCAATTATTTATAATATTTAAGTATACCTTATTTATAACATACTATTTAGACCAGAAAACTTGCATGTTAAGTGAAAGTATGTTGATTATAGAAAATACATTATAAAGGCTTAAATGGTTTCAAACTATATGGATATTTAAGCCTAATTTTGAGGAAATGTTTTATGAAGCATTAAATCATTTTATTTTTATTTTATTACCATTTTAATTATTATTTAACTTTCAATATTAATATTTTTTCATATTTATTCAACATAACAGTTGTACATTTACACCTGCAATGGAAGTGGGTATCTTTGTTTATTATGTAAAATTAACTTAAACAAAATAATATTTTTGCCAAATTGATTTGAAAATATGCTTAAATGTATTTTTTTGAAGATGATGATCATAATCAAACTATAATTAGAGCATCGATCATCTGAACTACTTGGGACCAAGATAGTTTAGTTGATCAAAATAGTTTGGATAATCAAATATGTATATGAATACCCAGTTTATACAAAAAAAGTGTAATTAGGTATACAATTAAATTATCGTACACAAAATTATTATTACTGTATTATAAAATATGAAATCATATTAATCATTTCCTAAATTAATTCATTTTTATATGAAATCATATAAAAAGAATTAATTTAGGAAATGATTTAAATAATAACCAAAATGTCCACACAGAAAGTAAAGCCAACATTTGATTTGCAACTTTTGTAATGACAAATTAAGATTATTTCTATACTATACTGCATATATCTTTGAATAAATAATAATAAAACAAATGCATTAAGGGTAGGAGAAATACTTCAGCATAATAACCAATGTATTAAAAGAAGATACTATAAATTTTTTTAGTTGCAATGGCTCAGATATTGAATTATTTTCATTAATAGTATTTATTATAAGCAAAAAACTTTATTGAAATTTTCATTAATGACTTCATTATTTATTATATAAGATATTTTAATACTGCAGTTTACATATAAAGTATATTTGTTTGTAAGTTTTGTAAAATTTAAATTAATATAACTATCTGTTGCTCATCAAAATTTTATACAGAAATGATGATAATTGTATTTTCTTGATTGTAACATACCACTGATTTACCAATTTAAACATAATTTTTCTTTTCCCCCCTCTATTTTTGATTGATGGAAGTATGGATAGGAAAAATTATCAAATTTATTGTAAATTTAAAAGAAAAATACTGTAAAAATCCAGTATTAAAGCAAAGTTTATTAAAATATCAACTGTACAAAAAAAAACAAATATTCTTTAGTTTAACTTCTGAAATAAAAGTTGATTATAGGCTATTCTATATTGGATGTCACAATTTTGTACATTTCTAACATGCTAAATGTTTGCTAGATTTACAATGCATTTTTTGTTATATTATTCAACTTTTCATTATATAACATATTATATACAGAGTGTTCTATTGAAGCAGCAACAAACTTAGGAGCGATAGTAGGCATCAAGAGGAACCAAAATTGCCAATGGACTTGCTATCGCAAACCATGTTTAGATGGTGAAAATCGTGAAAATACTTATGCAGATTCTGATGTCAAGTGGGGACGACAAACATTAAAATAATAAGTACAAAAAACATTTATTTGACAGCATGATTACAACATAGTTTGTGGTTCATAGTACAATGCCATAAAGGGGACAATGAGAAATTATTACAGGAGTTGTTCAAATTGATGGCTGTGGAAGTCATTTCACAAGCCAATGGAGATGTCCGTTGCCACTAATTTGAACAACTCCTGTAATAATTTCTCATTGTCCCCTCTCTGGAATTGCACTCTGCACCAGAGACTATGTTGTAATCAAGCTCTCAAATAAATGCTTTTTATATATATTATTGTATTGTTTGTTGTCCCCACTCAACATCAGAACCTGCATAAGTATTTTCATGATTTTCACCATCTAAACGTGGTTTGTGATAGCATGTCCATTGGCAATTTTGGTTCCTCTTGATGCCTACTATTGCTCTTCTGAGTTTGTTGCTGCTTCAACAGAATACCTGTATATAAAATTTTATATAAATATATCTTGCTTTATGAGACTTCAACTAATATGGCATTTCTCAATTATGTTCTATGTTTTTATTTTATATCTCAAAATAAAATTATCTGCAAAATAATATTTAGAATAAGTATATAAAATATAAATTAACAAATAGATGGGTGGGGCTCAGAGACATTGTGAAAAACAAAGTGTGAAATCTGGAATCAAATCTGGATCCTCCAAGATGATATACAAATGCTTTAAAAATACAGTCATCTGACCAAGTTTTTTAGGCCTAGAGCTATTGTGCATTTAATGAATAATATTGTAAATATGTTTTAGGCTTTTAGAGTATATGTTTTTAGGCTTTTAACAGCATATCAGATCTTTGTACATGGAAATGTATAGCCACTTTCAAAAAGGTGTTCACCTAGGCAGAAGATGTTCGGCTTCCTTACAATATTTACAAACCAATCAGATTAATCAGTTCAGGCACAGATTCAAGTTGGCAGGGCTTTGGACGATTCCATCTATTTTTTCTAAGCAATAGGGTTAGGTAGGCTTAATGACAGGTGTTCAATCCATTTTATCTGAAAACTAATTTTGAGCATTTATTTTAGGAAAGTTTTAATTTATTATTTACAAATTAATCTGTTATTATTAAGTTAGGCAAAATGCAGTGTTATATACTTGTAACTATATGAGTAATTAAGAGATACGTTGTCAAAGCACCAAGCAAAGCACTGGCAATAACATAATGGTGACTACGAGAAGTATTTTATTTTATTCGAAAATGCATTAAGCTGTTTTATTTGAAAATGTATACTTCTTTTTGCATTTGTAATAAATTTAAAAACTATTCTAAACGATTCTCATTAATAAAGTGTTTAATATCCATTGATTGACCAAACAATATTTATTTCATTTCCATGACAACTTTAACAATTTTTATCGTTGGTTTTTAAAAAAGAAAACATAAAAATATAACATGAGTGTCAAAATGAATTTTGTTATTACGTCTGTTTTGATTTTCTACTAATTTTTCTAATGAGAGTTTATATTTGTGTTGGATAGTCAAATTTATAATTTATGTTCCACTGTGCCTTTCTGAAAATTCGGTATAAAGACAAAGTATAATAGATTTCAATAGTTACATATTTGCATTTTATGTTCTGTTTATTTTAATAAAGATGTAACTATCAAATTCAAAACTAGTACAAGGCTGCAGAAATTAGATTGCTAGTTTTGAATTTACTGTTTTGCAGTAGTGCAGAAGCAGAGAGATGCAAAGAGATATAACTATCTTTCACTTTGTATTTTTATTGTTTTCACCCAAAACATTATAAAACAATTGGACTTTATTTGTAAAGATATAAATGCTAATCTTGGTTTCTACAAAATTTCATTTAAAAAAATCATTTCTCATGAAATCCTTTATTAATTATATTAAAAAATGATTATTTTGACTAGTCATATATAAATATGCATTTGCTTCAGATTTACCAAAATAATTATCTTTCAAATAAATATATACTATTTATAAATCTAGTTATCATCATTCATAATAATAAATTCATAAAACATCACTGCCATTCTTGTCAAAAAAATCACATTATGCAAATAAAATTTCATTCTTATCCTCGACAGGAATATATAAAAATACTCTATATATAGTTTATATATAATATATATAAATATGGTATAGTTATATTAGCATATTAGAATTTTAAAAAATAAATCTCTAAATTTCATACTCATAATTACCAATATTCAAAATTTAAAAAATGATATTAGAGTGTATTATCTATTTACTCAGTTCATAACTAGAAAGTCTGCCTTGCTTGAAATAGTGAGCAGTGATTAGTCTTTTCAGTTCAGAGTGTTGTAATCAACCTATCTCATTAATATTCCTCATCCCTATTCTTAGTCAGAACGGACGCATCCATTTTTAGCTTCCATTAAGCAGGTTCGAATTGATAGACTTTATAACTGATCAACTTCTGGTAAGTTCAGCCCCTGCGAAACAGGTGAACACCTTTTTGAAACTGACTAATACATATGAATTTCATTAATTAATTACAAGGCTTATTAATTGTATCATTAAGTTACAGTATTGCAAATAAAAATATTTCTTGCACTAAGAAAAACTATCTATATAAAATTTATGTTCTTTAGACATTCAATATAAATGGAAAGCAAAAAGTGAATGAACAAAAAATTAGAAGAATCCATCCTGATAAATAAATGTTATACAAAAATGCTCCGTTCAGAATAAAGAACTAACTTTAATCAATATTAAAAATAAATACAAACTTTAATCATATAAATTATTTAGTGTTCTTTAAAATTTGTTTATCCTAAATATGACACTCTTATATTAATAGAATGTTTTTATCAAAAAAAATCATTAGACCAATTATCATATAACATTCTAATTTTTTAACCTTACTTTTATAAATTTATTATATTTAATAAATTTATACACATTATATAAGGTGCATTGCATAAGGATAAAGGCATCCACATTTTTTAAAATATCTCCCCATAAATGAAAAGATTAAAAAATCAAACATTTTTTTGTGTTTATATTCTCTTAACTAATAACTACAAATACTTGAAATATTAATTTTATTTCATACTTTAAAAAAACAAAAATTGAGTGTTGCATAATGATAAAGGCACTGAACTTAGTAGCCTATAAAACCATCTTTTTTCAAAATAATTTTATATATTCTATTAAGCATTGATTGAATAAGGTGTTTTGTATTATTGACATCAATATTTTTCCAAGAAGAAACAATTGAAGCTTTTAATTCTTCAATAGAAGAATATGCTTTCCATCTGCAAAGACTGCTCAAGGTAATTGACCCCATAAATTGTCCATTGGGTTTAAGTGAGGAGAAAAAGTGACCAATCCATTACTTGAACATTCCTGTCTTGGATAGTGCTTTTAGCTCTGTATGGGAGCATTGTCTTGCTGAAACATCCAGTCACTGCCATTAAAAGTTTTTCCAAATGACAGTAAATTGATGATTTTATGTTAAATCAACCTCAACTTATCAGATTATGTTATCTGATAAGTTAAGGCATTCATATGACTATTAATAAAGACAATATCAGTCTTTTCATTCCAACCAAACAGCAAGATCATAACAGAACTGTCATCTTGTTGGTATCTTTTCTCAGATCATGCCAGTAATACTGCCAACTATCTGGATCATCTAAGTTAAACTTTTTTTCATCCCTCCAGATAACTGTTTCTATTCCTCATTCCACCACATTCTTTCTTTAGCCCATGTTAATTTTTTTGTCTTGTGAATTGGTTTCAAATTATGTCTACGAGAGCAGTGAAAGTTGTGTTGTTTGATTGGTTTCAAAGTTGGAGATGATTTTTTTTAATACTTAATATTTGGATTTCATTTTAAGAGCCTTGGTAGTACTGATTTATTGACAGAAATATTTTCTCTTTTTGAAATTTCACTAAGATATATTAATATATTAATAATATATCTAATAATGGATCTTTTTTGTCTTTTAGTCAGTTTTGGACATCTGAGAGATGTTTTTCTTACCATATTAATCGTTCAGCCTACAGTAATTATTTATTATTGTTGGAGATCTTTTCAACTTCTTAGCTATTAGATAATCCTTGAGATTTAAAAAATTTTATCTGTCTCTTTTCATTTTCAGAGAATTGTGATTTCCTTGCAAAGTCACAATTATCAAAAATACCAATAACAACAATAACCTAACAGTTTTAATGACTCTGCAAATCCAGATTCTAGCCTTAACTCAGGTCTTTTACTATTTCCTGCAATCAATAAATCAAAATCAATTTTACTGACATCTACCCAACAAAAATAAACAACTGAAAAACTTACAGCTTAAAGTATCAAAACAAGTGTTAGACCTAAATGACAAAAACAATGTTAGACACTTAATAAATTGAATAAATTCTCAAACAAGTAAATTTAAATAATGAAATATAATTGAAAAATAATAAATAATTAATATAAGTTAAATATTAAAATATAAGCTTTATTTAGATAATAATAAAGCACCAAAATAAGTTATCAATAAAACTTGTTTAATCAAAGTTCAAATATCCAAATATTCAAATCAACAATAAATATAACTTTAAATATTACTTAATTCTAATACCTCCATCTCAGATACAAACTTAAGCCATGGTCAATCTTACAAGAAAGTTAGAAGTCATTAATCAGCTCTACTTCAATATGAAACACCTCACTGTATCAGTTGATGCGTATGTTTTTATTCAAGTGACTTTTACAGTCCTGAGTGTCTCATTTACAGAAGTCGTGCAACAAGTTCAAATTTCTTAGTTTACAGAGCAATCAGTTCATGTCATTTTCTTTACAAATTAATTATGTGTCAAATATAAAATATTGATAAGAGATATTTGATACATAATTACTTTTATATTTGATACATAATTACTTTGTAAAGAAAGGATTACAAAATGATGCCTTTATCATTTTGTATACCTCCAAAATCAATTTTTTTATTTTTCTATTTCTAAATATTATCTTTACATTATAATAATTTACATAAATATACACATTTACATGGTTGTAAGGAAACAGCCTATTTGAATTTAGTTTTGTTTCATTTTTTTTTCTGTTTTGCAGTAAAATGTGGGTGCCTTTATTATTATGCAATGCACCTTATATAATTTCATTATATAAGTATGTATTATTACAATATATATTTAAATTTCTTAAATATATTAATATAAAGTGTAAATAAAAATATTCCTTGCAGTTATAAGCAGCAAAGATTATTAATTTTTTAAGTATGTACATTATAAAAGATTGAGTGCATTTATACAATTTTTTTTATATAGTGCTAATTATACTGAAACCTATGTTTATAATGAAGTATTAAAGAAATTTTATAAGAAAACTTTCCACTATATTCATTCATCACAGAAGCATTATTCACCTAGTGCAATATCTATTTTGACATTTTCAATAAATAATAGAAATTTTATACTTGATATTATCTATATGTTGTCCATTATCATTAGGATATGTAATATTTTTACAATAATTTGATTAAAAGATTAATAAAATTGATTTTATTAATGCCATTTATATTTTAAAATATGGGTAGTTCTTGATTTAATGAGTAAATTCATTTCTGGAGTGATCTCATAAAATAAGAACCCATAAACCAAAATTCAATTTCCCATAGACATAAAATTAAAAATAGGAGTTTCATTTTCAACAATTAAATTTGTTAATAAAATTAAGTAAATAAGCATAATAAAACATAATAAAACTAAATAAAGATTAGAAAATCAATATTTTATGATGAAATAATAATTTATCTATCTAAAGAAATAAAAATATGACCAACATATCACAATCTCTTGCTTTACTTATCTAAATAAAGTTATAACAGCACTCTAAGCAAGGTTTCTTAATTTTATTAATCAAGAAGAACGTTTTCGGGACCTGATTATGGTCCATCTTCAGTTCTACAGTACATAATAAAGCTTTCTATAATTCTTATATCGTTATCGAGCTGTACTGTACTTATGTACTTGTAGAACTGAAGATGGACCATAATCAGGTCCAAAACGTTTTTCTTGATTAATAAAATTAAGAATACCTTGCTTAGAGTGCTGTTATAACTTTATTTGGATAAAAATATGACCTTTAAAATCAAGCAAATTATAACAGTAATAAATTATTTGTCATATAAATATTAAAGAATTTTTATTGATTATCATCATCAACAGATAAGTTATCAATTTTTAGCAATAACTGAAGAAAAAACAAGAAAATCATGAAAGCAATCAATTATTTATGTCATTAAAAATTTTTTTATGAAACAGTTTGAATTTATAATATCAGGAAAAATTTATTAAGATATGAATTGGAAATTATAAATTATTATATAGAACAAGATGCAGCCATTGATTTAAATAAATTATAATAGATTAATTGATTAGTATGAAATAGTTTCTTTCTAAAAGCAAAAGTTATCCTATTAAATAAAAAAAACAGATATAAATTACTGCAGTTTATTAAAGTGAAAATTCATAAGAAGAGCATTTTGTAAAACAAGAAAAACAAAAAAGATATTCTGTCACTATTATGTTTTAACATGTTAGAAATATAGAACCCACATAACAGAATGTAAATAAAAGTCGGTAGATTTTATTTTTATGAAAAAAGTTAAATTATTGATGAATAGCTAGACTTACTGTATTTTTTTTATATTCAACAATTTAAGTGTTATTTCATAATGAACAAAAAATATATTATAATTACTATATTCATAATTTTAAATTAAACTATTTATTAAATAATACATTTTATAGTTTCCATCATTTTATTACACTGCTTTTACTTAATCTATAATTA
>AYEL01052249.1:0-45690 GCA_000484575.1 Olivierus martensii | reverse complement strand
TTTAAATTAATTTTTAATGTATTTACTGAACTAGTATAGTTCCCTATAACTTTACCATTGCATAGTTTTCTATTATATTATTATAATATATATTAAAAATAAGTTAATTTATTTTTAATATGTTTTTTTATAGAAGAATTCAGAAAAATACGGAATAAATTTAAAATAAAAAACAGAGTTCAGAAAAAATGGGAAAATAAAATAATAAAACTTCATGAATAAATTTTTAAATTAAAATAAGTTAATTTTATTTGACTCCCATTTTGAGCTTCATTAAGCGATTCCTCCTCGCACCACCATTAAAATAAGTTAATTTGAAATATTTTAGTTTAAAATTTTTTTTATCAAATCATTTAGCGCTTTATTAAATGTTTTCCACATTTTTTGGTATAAATAAGGAAACATATCTTCTTTGCTATTAAACTCTATATCCTTAGAATATATATATTGAATATATTGTCCTTAGAATATAGAATATATTGTTTTCATTATCTTTTTATTAAATAATTGGAAGTCGATGTGATAAAAAATTTCAGTAAGGGATCCCAACTCCAAAAAGTTTGGGGGCCTTCTAACATAATAAAAGTAAACTTTTAATTACGATGCTAATGTCATTTCTCATTAAATGCGAAAATAAAATTGTCTCCATTATAAGAATCACAAATATTCATAGAATTTTTTATTTTTGGATAATACGCTTAAAATAATATAATGCTGTTCAGCACTATTTATTGAATAGTGTTGAATAAGTAACTAAAAGAATGAGCTAAAAATATCTTATTAAATTATTTTCAAAATTTACAATTACTCTTAAAGTAAAAAATAAATAAAAATTAGTATAAATATATAATATAAAAATGGCCTACAAATCTCCAGAAACAGAATAAATTGCTGCATTGAAATTTGCAATACTTATATAACAGCTGATCTTAATGATTCCATTTTCAATTATAATTATATTTGTCTTTCAGAATATTATGTGTTTTATTTTTATAGTTTTCGAAAATTCTATATAAGTAGATTTTTCAAAATCTATCAATATGTGACAGCAAAACTTGAATTTATGGGAATTAGCGCAGAAATTGAACCTCACTCAGAATTTTTATAATGGGAAAGAACACTATGTTCACGGGTCTCTGCAGTCACGAATGTTTAATATATAACTTATACTAGCAGACCCATGCTCGGCGTTGCTTGGGCAGTTCATGGTGTTGTACTGAAGTTTCTCTTTCTCTTAAATTATAATCTTTCAGATGACCTTCAGGATTTTCTTCAATAATATTCAGAATATAATAAAGTGAATGTCGAACGATATATATATATATTTATATAAAATTTATATTTAAATAAGATTTTTTTCATGCATCGATGCGAATTTATAAATTTTAAACAGGGTTAAAATAAGAATGATGCAAGATTTAAAAAGTTTCGATATAAAAGATTATTTTTTAATAATAGAAAATGTAGAGTTTATTTTTTTTCATATAAAAAAATAATTTAAGCAGTATATTTCTGATAACATCTTATAAAAATTTAAAAATTATCCCATCAAAATAATGCTATATTACAGTGGTATAAATCTTTTCTAATTCTTTAAGTCGAATAAATTGCAAATTTTCTTAGCAACATAATTTTCGATACAAATAATTTCCAGAAGAGAAAAGAGAAGTTTTACTAAAAGAGATTCTTTCTCTTTCTTTCTTGTTATTTTTCGTTTTATTTTTTATTTTTTTATCTTCAAGGAAAGAATATAATGTACAAATTTTTGTTTATTTTTCTAGTAAGTGGTCGAAAAGTACTTCTGCGGAGAACGGTGTCGTTCATTATTCCTTTTGGAAGATTACCAAAAGAATGAAAAATTCATGTCTTGTATACAATAAAATAATATTGATGATTCGGAACTTTTCTATAATAAAACTTTGATAAATTTAATTTAAATCTACATAGTTATAAGCGAAGGAAAATTCTTAAAATGATTTAATTAATAATAGTCTATGTTCATGTACAAAAGTAGACTTATGCTTTTATATTAATATTTAATGAATTTTCAAAAGTTTACTACTTCGGATAAAATTATTTATTTAAAACGTACTTAATAAATCAAGAGAAATGCAAAAGTAATGAAATTTTAAAAAGGTTAAAAGCTAAGTCTGGACAACGTGAAAGGGAATTCGCATCGCGTAATTTTTAAAATATTTAAAAATACTTTTAATTTACAAGTGAAAATGAAATTCCAGGTACGTAGTATGTAAAAATAAAATATCTTATCGATAATTTTTAATTAAATAATACACATAAATAGTAAATAAAAATATTTCGAAAATTATGAATATATATATTTTTTCTTCCCTTATTTTGCATCTCGTTCCAATGAATGTAGATGCAAAAAAATGGTTTAGAAAAATATAAAAGATTTTTGTAAAACGAAATCGATTTTCTATTTCTTATGCTACATAAAAGTACATTCACCACAGTATATTGTGCTACATAAAAGGCAATGGACAAATATGAATAAAGGCTAGCTGAAAATATACATTGTAAAAGCACTGAAATAAAAGTTTATTCAAATTTTTACTATTTCTATATTTTAGAAAATTTCTCAAAGGAAATGGATATTTGTCTTTTGCCAGCATCTATTATATTAAATTACGACATTTATTTTCGATGAGGCGATAATTTTTTTTTCCTTTCCTTATTTCCTTTATTGATAGGTGACAATTTATTTTCGCCGTTTGAACAGATGAAATTTTACCAGTTATACTTCACTAGACAGGTTGAAAGTAACTATATATTTTTTTTATATAGACTATATGTATATTATCCAAATTTTTTATAACTCAATAGCGTCATAAAACTAATTTTATTTCATATTTAAAAAATTCGATATAAAAAAAACAAACCTTATTAAAAGTTTCTTCTTTAATTCTACTACTGGATTTCTTAGTAACTCTCGTTAAAAAAGTATTTTATTGATGGATTCTTTAATACATATATATAGATATATTTTTTCTTCTTCTTTTTCTTAAGTACTCTAAAAGAAAACTTAATCCAGATATTGCCAATTAATACACATCATAAAAATCAAATTAGTATAATTTGATAAATTTTCAATCTTGTAATTATGTTAAGGAGGAAAAAAACATAAAATTAAATTGAAATCTAATTTCGTAACAACTTAATGGTTTAGGGATTTGAATATTCGTATGTCAAACGGACTTATAAAAGGCATTTATAATGTTAAATAAAAAGTTTTTAATGTTTATTCCCAAGATCGAAACTTCGGAATGTAACTCTTTTATTAAGGGGGAAAACGAGGGAAAAAACGAAGAAAAATCCGATTCATAAAAGTCGATTGAAGAATTAAAATATTAGGAAGAAAAAAAAAAAAGAGAAAGACTTTGGTTTACTAGTAACGACTTTATTGAAATTCATTACTATTTTACATGTTTATTATTGAATTTATTAAAGACAGGAAGAAAAAAAATAAACTAAAGAAAAACTAAACCGTAATGATTACTCATTACTGAACAACTTCGTGTAATAATTGAAGTCATTTACAAATGAGTTGACAATTTAATTTTAATTGCATTTAAAATGTCGCGTTCTTTACGCACATAAGTTTATCTGAAACGACTTTGTTCTATTTAAATTAATCTGCTTGAATAAACTTTTAAACGGTACCTTTTAGCACATATTCTATAAAATATATCGTATTTTACATTATTATCATAAATGAATACTCTTTTATATCGTTATTTAGTCAATTATGTGATAGTTAATGTTCTGTTTAACTTGCTCTCGAGAAGATGGAATTGTATTGTTACTAAAATATCATTTATTAATGCATTTAAAAAAAAAGGATAGAGTTGTTGTATGCTTATCATGTTTTAATGATATCTTCAGACAGATTTGTCTGACAAACCAAATTATCTTCAATGTATTATTAACTTGTGACTGTGTTCTGATAAATCATTTGAAAGCAGGATGACTCAACGATGTTCTCTGGTCCCTGCAGGCACTGACGATATGACGTCATTAAATCCAATATTTCTCTTTTTTTTCCTGGTCCTGTGATTGTACTGCGATACAGCAGAGCGAACACGGCTTCAATGCGTTCGAAAACAAAAATTTGTTGGGTACGGCAGCAGAAGTAGCCGGGCAATGATTACGATTGATTATGTGTTAGAGCCAAAGCAATAAATACTCATTTTCTGATAACCACACGCTACCCACATTGAATAACGGTGTATGAAACCACCATCAATGAAACTATGTTAATACAGAACATGTTGAGTTGCTGACGATCATTAGTTTCACGTCAAAATTGTATGCCTTTAGTCAATTTATCAACCAAACAGAGATTTAAAAAATTACATCAACTTAACAGCAAATTAAGTCATATTTGTAGTATGAGTCATGCCAGTGTAATTTAAACTGAAACAATCATAAATCTGGTTATTTAAGTTATTATTATTATTATTATTTTCATTTTTTAATTTAAAGTTGTAACTTGTACACACGATATTTTATTTCGATATTAATTTATTTAAAAAAAAATTTTTAATGTTTTGCTTTAATTGTTTTCGGTTTGGAAAATTAAATTTCCTTTATATTCATTTAAATTGCCAGAAAAAGTCAAGTTGTTTTTAATTATACTGAGATAAAAAAAAAATATGGGGCTATATATGTTTAACAGATGCAATTAACGGGTTAATTCTATTGTAAAGTTTAATAGGAAGAGAAATTTTGCATGATTTTATCCCGTTTTCTTCTTAGTATCTAAAAAAGAACACTAATTGTCTAAACGCAGGTAATTTTCTTTTGTCTTACTTAAAGTGTTTGTATAGATAACACTCGACGGTTAAAGGCATTAAAAACAAATAAAAATAAAAGAAAAATAATTATTGATTAAACTTTAACCTTTACACTTGACTATAAAGTAAAATTTTAATAAATATGATTCATTAACCGATATCTTCTCTGAATTAGTCTATTAAAACAGTTTTAATATTATTTCCATCATCAATCAGATTAATTTGGTCATTTCGATAACATATTACTACGTTTAAAATTGTACCTAATATCGAATTTTCACATAAAATTCGAAAATAGGAACGATAAGATAGAATCTCTTACAATTTCCGCAGGATTAATCTGATCTTTAGAAATCAATACGAAACTATGTAATTCCACTGAAAGTATACATTCAAATCGATGAGTTTAACTGTTCAGAAGAAATCTCGTCTTGAATGATGTAATTAAATAAAACGAGAAATAAATTTAGCAAAGAAACTGCAGATACCTTTAGAAATTACGACAGTAAGCGCTTTACAAGCTGATTAATTTGTTCTTTCAAACTTTTAACAAATGACAAGGTAAAAGTTGATGCTGTCAGCACCTTTAGAAATCAAATGATTGTTTCAGGAAAGAACATCAAACAAATAACATCATTTATTAGTTGGACAAAATATTGATCTATATTTAGTAGAATTTTAAAATTACCTAGACAGAATTTAGCAAATAATTCGAGAGACAAGACTAATTTATATATGTGACGTGTTTTAAGTACATTAATGAAGAATTTTAGTTATAAAACGAAAGGTTTCGCTTGACTAATTCAGTAGAACATAAAATCAGTAGAGTGACTACTCTTTGATTATTCGGAGCAGTACCTTACACATTACGGTAATGGGCAAAATGTTATTGGAATAAAGTTCTAGCTGTCCTTCCATTTACTGCACAAACTTGCTTCACTTAAATCAACCATTCCATTTACTTCAACCTATCACTTCGGAGATGGACGAGAAACTAAAAATTTCTAATGATTTCTTTAAAAGTTTAGAATGTTTCCGGTAAACAAGAATTTAAAATTGTGTTTTCGGAAGTTGTCATATTTTTATACTTTATAATTAAAGTTCGAAATTACAAAATATGTTAAGAGAGAAAGAGATTTGAAATTTATGTAATACTGAATTATTCATGTGATATGAATACCAGCTTTTAAAATTAAAAAGAAAATGATCTAAATTTAAATAATATATTAAAATGCGGTCTGATAAGAGTTGATACTAAATAGCGCTAATTGTTTTGAGGAAGGAAAACTTATATAGCATTCGATGTGAAAGATGCGATCGGAATTTAAATGAGTTATAACGATAAAAATAGTCTTCAGCCACAGATATAAGATATTTCTGAAAGACTTTTTTGAGATATAAAAATGTTTTTTATTGAAAGTTCTTAAAAATTATCGATGGCACATAAAAGTTTTCTTTTATATTCGAATGACGTCCACTTAATTCGGGATGATATATAACTTTGTCAATAATATTTTCCCATTGTTGATGGTCCTCGAATCCATTACGGAATATTTTACAACAGAAATTTATGTTATGGTGACCGTACAAAAATCAAATATTAAGAAAAGAAATATACCCATCAAACCTTACCAAAATATCTCTCTGGATGATTTTTACAGTTGAACATGAAGGAATACTTCCTCTCCAAAAGACAGCACTGATGGATGACGTGTCACTCCAACTGTCACCTAGTTTAAATCGGTAACGTTATATCTGGGCTCAAAGAGCAATTTATTTTGTAATCCCTTATATTTTCTGGACATACGAACATAAACAGTTGAAAGATATGACAGCTTGTTCTAGAGATAAGAAAGGTATATGTAAATTATTGTATATAAATTTGCAACATATTAAATTATCATCTTGAGATTAGAGAAAATCCAGAACTCATTTCATTTCCTTTAAGTATAAAAATCGACAGCTAATAAATAATATTGTCATACAGCAAATAACGCCTCCTTTTTATAATGCATACACACCAGCCATTGTGTACTTCGATAATAACTTTATTAATCTGTAAGAATACGGATATATATATTAAAAAAAAATATATTTTCCTTTCAGCAAAAAAAGGAAAAAATAGAATTGTACCGAATATAAAAATATCCCAGTGGAATTATTTCATTTTAGATACTGTATGGCTTATATTTTTATATATATATTTAAGCTTTGAGGAGCTTAATTATAGAATTCAATGCTCGCCGTCATCAGTGTTAGACTTCAATGTTCACAACCACAACTAAGTAACCACTTCTGGCAAGATGTGAGATCACAATGTAATGGCTTTTGCTCTATCCACGCAAGCTTAGTACAGACTTTGCGTGCTGCCGAACAATAAAGATTCTGAACAGCACACAAAGTCTACACTCAATATGTACTTCCCTTTATTGTTAGTACTCCATTGAATGAGAAACTTTCTAAACATTTTCGTGCTGCCATCTATGAGAAAAATTTCTGATAAATGCAAAATAAAATAATTTTGCAATTACGGAAATGCAAAAATTTCCGGTTACAAATTTATTTACTGCTAAAACACACACACACACACATATATGTATATATACATATATAATCGTTTGTAGTTTAAAATTTGAATATGCAAACTGTTCAAAATTTAACTGAATATTCATTAAACACCGAATGCAATTAATTCGTGTCGTAATATTAACCGCATAATTGAAAGTGGCTTTTGTGATTCTGATTTCGGTTTAATGATCGATGCAATTAAAATCTTCAGAAAAATTAAAATTTAGAAGCCGCACATTAATAGCAATAATAGTTTTGTGTGTGAAACGTTAAGTATGGATAACTCGAATAAGTAAAAAATAACGTCGTATGGGAAAAATATTTGTAATCGAGTGTTGATTGAATATTGCTGAAAGAAGTTAGCAGGTAGGATGTTTCGCAGAATAGCTTCTGTTGACACAATGCGCCATTGGGTGGAGAAGTAGAAGAGACAATCAATAAATAGAGTAAGTCTCGTGGTTTTACTGAAGAATACACAAGCTGTCGGCAAAACTTGGACTTCATTCGCACGAAACTCACTCGTACCTTATCGACAAATAACTAATATGTTTTTTTACTAACATTAGTTGTAGTAGTTGGTAAATATAAGGCTAATGTTAAATAACATCAACTTCTATCTTTAAATAAAAAATAATAATAATATAAAAATAAACAAATATGTATTCTACTACATAACACTGCAGCTGCTTTATTTATTTATTTACTTTTTAACTTTTAAATAACTACTAAATGAAAGACAATAAAATTAAAAATACAAAAATATATGATAACAAATATGGTAACTAATGTAAGAAGTCGAGATAATATAAATATCAAGTATTTAATATAAGAATATATATTTTTTTGATAATAATGATTAAGTGGTTTGTTTAATACATAATTGAGCAGTAAGATATTTTTTCGACGTTCGTGTATGTTTTAGCGTTATTAATTATAAAAATTGAGGAAGTCAGATTATACATATGGATCGCGAATTTCATTAATTATATATGCCAAGTATGTAAATATATTTTTTAAAATTATGTAGGGCCTATAGATCAATTTTTAAAAGTATGTGCATTCGTGTTATAATTTGATATTTTTCTCTCTCTCTCTCTCTCAATTCGATTCAGAAGAACATTAAATCATATTTTATTTGTGCTAGATTTTTCGTTGTACTTCTGGAAGAATGATAAAATTCCTAAAACATTTTTTTTATATAGAACAACCTGTAAATGGTAGTTAGTTTCCATTACCGTTCCGTAATTGTTGTTCTAAGCTATTTCCTGCATCGAACTTTTCAGTAAGATTGAGATTTTTCTTCGAACTTTTAATTTCTTTTCCATGTAAGAAATGATTGTTGATATATAATATTTCATATAATTTATAATATATATTGAACAAATCATTACAAACAGCAAGAATTTATAGAAGAATAAAAACATATATTGAGTGCCAACAAAAATAAACTGCAATTAATGAAGTTTAAATAAAATTTTTATATAATTTTAAATTGTAAAAATTATAAAATAATTATCACTATGTCTATAAATTATGATATCTGAATATTAAATTATATTTGTAAAAATTTTTATGTACAATAATAATTAAAAAATAATAATTATAAAAAAATATATGAAGTCAAAGAGTAAACTAACATGATTTCTTTAAATATAAGATATGAATTATTTGAATTATATGATGCCATTATTATAAAAAAAAACGATTATTCTAACAAAAAATAATATTTAGTATAAAGAAAATTAATAAAAGCATTTAAAATTTATAGCGTCACACATAATATTTTATCAAACATGATATGTAACGACATGTTGAATAAATGCAAAATTTAATCTTTGGATACCAGAGATTATTTAACGTAAGAGATGAAAAAATAAAATAAAAATCTAGTTCCCTTGTGAAAAATTCCCATGCGTTCTGCTTTGGAATTTTGGAATGTTAATAAATTTTTATTAAAATTCAAAAATATTCTTGAAATGCATATCAAGACAGTTAGTTATCTTTCGAAATTAAACATCCTTTAAAGAATATTTAAAGAAAAACCGACCACAGGAGTTAAAAATCTTTCGAAAGAAAAGCTTATTAAATATCTTTCTTTGAAGATACTGTTTAAACTGTAATTCGAATTTATTAAAATTAAAAATTATGATATTCTTAGAAACAATTTACAGTATAATTAAACTTTTCCTTTCTCATAAACAATTTCTTATTATTAATTTAAAAGCTAAGACAATATTCGCTCTAAAGTTACGTTATATAAGTTACGTATATAATAGCATCCATTATAGTTGTATTAAATTACTACTTATAGCAATAAAAAATACATTTAGAAAAGTTCTTTAAATTCTGTTTAAAAAAAGTAAAGTATATATGTATTCTTTTAAATTAATTTTATGTTTACAATTTGGTATCAATGGTAGATCAAGTTTAAATAATAAATTGCGAGCTTTAAATGGTGGTGTCCTGCTTTGTAAATGCAATTATTTAAAAAGAGTTTTTGCCTCTTTTATTTGTTATTTAAAATTTTTAGAATAAATAAAGAACGTCTGAAAGATTTTAAAATAACAAAAGAATTACGATAAAATAAATTATTTTGTAAAATATAAAAGAATTTGATGAAAAGTGTGAAAGAATTGCTTAATGTTTAATTTAGTAAATACTAATTATCAATAAATTTAATAAAACTGTTTGTTTGGCTAGAAAAAATAAAAAGTAAATTTAAGAAAATGATTAAACAACTATCGAAATGAATTAAACAAATGAAAGAAAAATTGCTTTATTTGATTTTATTTAAAGAAAAATAAATTTTTATCGCCTAATGAATATTTTAAAACTATTTGTTGACTGTTTATCTATCTCTCGTTAATAATTTTTGCTTAATTATTATATTTTCATGAAATTTGGCAATGTTGTTCTGCCCTCAAAGTTAATTTTTAAGCTTTTTTTTAAAAAAATTCTCTCCAATCTCTTCAACTATTTAAAAATGGCGGACGTTCAAACTTTGGAGATTTTCTCTTAACATACTTGAATTAATTATCAGATTTTTATGAAATATAATAGGATGGTGATTGAAGATGATTTCGATGTTATATCAATGAACTGTTTTTCTTTAACCGTTTAAAAAAGATAGGATTCAAACTTCAAACGTTTCTCTGTAAAAACTTTCAAATATTTGAATGAATTTTGTAAAATTAAGCACGGTGGTCAAACCATTAAAATCTAATTTGAAATAAGACGATTCGTACGTTTAGAAACGGCTGACGTTCAATCTTCTAACTACAGATCTATTTAATGGACCTTTGACATTTAACATACAGGATATGCTATTGATAATATGTAGAATATATATTCAGTATCTTTAATTATTTCAAAATAAAGGATATATTTGGAAAGTAGGAGATTAATTTTTTCCAGAAATGCTTATTTATAATTGCGGTATTAGTTAATCTTTAGTTTTAAAATTGATATTACAAAAAAAATAACATAATCCCGCTTAATATATTTCCACTTTTAACAATTTTTCTACGAATATCAGATATGTAAGCTATTCGATTATGATTTTTAGGAATTAAAATTAAGTTTCCTGTATTTTATGCGTTATAAACATTGTGTAATAATGTATTAGGAAAAAATAAAAAATAAAGAAAAGTTTCAACATCTTAGTAGCTTTTATTCGTTTCTCGAAACGATCCATTAAGTTGCAAATGGCTAAAACGATTCAGATCTTTTTTCTTCTTTTTTTTATAACAAATCCTCTGAAGGTTATAAAAGAACATTTATTCTAAAAACGGTTACAAATTTGAATGTAAATTAATTCATTTGAATGACTAAGCCGTCAATGTTATTCAGATCTTAAAATTTATCCTTCTGTTATTTGTTAGTAACAAACATAAGATAATGTGTATCAACATGGCTTTGCTTCAAATATCTTAACGCTTCTATTTTAAAGATTTGCATACCAAATTCCAAAAATTGACGACTTATTTTTTTGTACCGATATCATTTATATAACCAGCCATCGGTTTTTATCTGATTTCTTTCGAAAATTTAAAAGTATAAATTAATGGACATTGTTTACGTATACTTATCATATTAATTAAAATCAATATTTATAATTATTTATTGATTTCAGATCTGAAAAATAGCATTTTTTTTTCATATGGTAATATATTATTATAGAGTTTTATATAAGTCTTCATTTTTAGCCTTCGTAATATCTACAAATGTCAGAGTTACTGTATAATCTAACTTTGTTCTGATATTATAATTACTTTTTGCTTTTATGGAATAGTTTCTGTGTCGCCACTTAGCAAATTGGTTTGGTGAAAAAAAGATCATAAACAAATAAATGTTTATGGCGATAAACAAAACCTCTAAATATTTTTTAACGTATATAGTTTATTCGTTATTTTTTTTTACTTGGTTTATTACAAATAAAAATCACTTAATTAAATATAAAATAAATAAAAAATTCATTAAAATTTTTTAATTCAAAAAATGGAATAAAATTACAAGCACTGCACTTAATTATTTATAGACTTTTTCTTCGTCTATTGTTATCTCCAACATCTTGGATAAAAAAAGGAAAAAAAATCGAAGATAGTCTTTTCTATTCTTTTTCTATACATTTTTCTGCAAGATCTTCTAAAACAATTTTCTTCTTTCGAGATCACTTTTAATCTGATCTAGCTATCTACCCTTGGGCCGCCTTCCTTTTAATATAAAATTTTAACGTGAAGACTTTTCTTATTTTTTCCTATATTTTAAATTACCGTGAATTTATTACATTTATTTTGCGACTTTTTTCTTTTTCTTTTTCTTCTTCTTTCTATTTATCGCAATCTGCTAAAAACATCTATCGATTTTACATATTTAGAGATGAAGATGAAATCGTGACACACTATCAGAATTTCTAATATTTTTAACATCTGTCTCTGTAATTTATTTGAAAATTAAACTTTCTAATAAATGATAATGCGAAATTTTGTTGTAATTCTGGAATTATTTTCTGTGATTAAAAAAAAAAAACATAATTAAATAGTAACTGATCTTGAAAATATTCCGAAATTTCTTCATCCATACGTTTTCAGATTACATTTTAATAACAATATGTATTGCACATCTCCAGGAAATCTTTATTAATATTCTACAACATTAGATTTTTTTCTGTTATTAAATTGATTAACGTATTAAAGTATCGTCTTCATGTCAATAGTTCTGTGCTTATATTAAAAATCCGGTTAACGTGTTTGTACTATTTTTTTCGTCTTATAAACATTATATCTTAAGAACAATATTTAATAATTAATTAAAATTATCATTATAATAACTTTTATATTTTGTATATATTATAGGCTGTACAAAATTGTTTTTCTTGTATCAATATACGAACTGAACGTTTCTCAATTGCCTAGAGAATTCTTATTAAAAGATAAATGCTTTGTGGGACGAAAAATGTTTACAGAATCTGTCAAAGTAGCAAAAGATCTCGGGGTTTAATCGTTTTTTAAGCGAAATAAGAACAGATTCTATTTAAACTATTAAGTACAAGAATGGAGAAAGGAAGAATATGTTGCTGATAAGCAATGATTAATGTTGCTTAGTCTAAAGCTTTTCGGTACAAGAATTGTTTGACACATCGTTACTTTTACGAAAGATTACAATAAGTGAATCAGCTATAACACACCATCAAAAGAAGAATATTTTTTGACATGTTTTAGATAACAATTTTGCTTATAAGGATAGAAAAAATATATAAATAAGTTATTTTTCAATTCATTATTACGTAAAATAAACACGCTGATGTTGCTTAAACTTTATAAACTTTTATTTAACTTAATTAACTTTGCTGTTACGTGCCTTTTGTTAATCTTACTCGCTAATAATTTTTTTAAGAAAAATTCAAACTGCTTTCTAATTCCTTAATCGTAATTCGATTATTTATTATCGATTTATTTATATCTATTTTTTTTTCTATTTATTAATATATAAAATTCCGTATTTTAAATAAATAAAAATATCTTAAATGTTAAATATATTAAAATAAATGAATAAAATTCAATTGATTGCATTTGTAAATATCTAAATAACTTAACAAATAGAGTATTAGTTTAATTAAGTTATAAGGTTCATTAAACTTTCACATGGTATTGTTATTATTTAAATGAAATTTTCTTTAAATTGCAAGTTTGATGTAATATTATTAAAAGTTCTGGTGATTTTAGCTTTGTTTTTCTCTTGTCCATAAAGATTGATCACATTAAACTGCTTCCAAACATCTATGTATATATTTGCTTTTTTTGCACTAAATTTAAAATTAAATTTTACTGTATTTAGAATAGAAAACAAAAAAGATTGTTTGGGATTATAGAAAAGGAAAAAAAAATACTGTATTTAATTATACTGTCAGAGATTAGCATAAAAAAAGAGGAGAGTTTTTTGTCAAACTTGCGACAACAAGGTTATCTCAGCACCGAATTCTTCAACAACGACATGGTAACGTATGTGGCTGACTGTAAGAACATATTTTGTGGCTTCAGTACTAAAGTTTTCATTATAAATTATTGATTTAAAATACCAATTTTATTTAATAACATCTTTATTTTGGATATAAAGTGGGTATTTTTCATACTTGTCACACTGCATTAGTGTAGTTTATATTGTTCTTATTAAAAATGATCCCTAAGGTTAGTAGAAGAATTTGGTTCTATAGTAAACTTTGCACCAAAACTTTTTATTCAGACTTTGAATTAGAAAAGTTATAAAATTTTTGAAAAGTAAAAATATTGATAATAAAGTAACTAATTACTAGACATTAATAATGTTGAAAGCATTATCGAATCCATTGTCTATCAGAGGGTTAAAAGGGGCAACTGATCCAGTCTCTCGATTTTAGAGGCCTCAATTTATAACTCAAAATGTTAGAAAAGATATATTTATATATTTTTATACTCTTTGAGCCTGTCAAAATTTGAAGTTCTCTATCAATGTTTTCACTTTTCTTGTACACTTGCCACTGTATATATTATACCACCACTAATGTTAAAACGCGCAAAGCTTCTGTGAAATAAATAAATGTTATAAGTGAATAAATATTAAATACTATTGCTTTTATTTTAAATTTTGTAAGGACCTCAAAAATATAAATTGTCCCGGGCCACGCATTTTTTCTGAAAAACACTGATCGAATCATTAAAAAAATCACAAATTTAATTTTCTGAATGAAGTTAAAATATAATTTTTACTTAAGACACGGATTTTTCTAATAAGAAAGATAGTGAAGCGAGAACATTTATTGTAGTGTTGAAGCTAAATTTAGAAAATACGATTATTATTTTAAATTATTTAATGTTCCAGTTACAGAATTTTGATGAAATAACTTAAAATCGTACATTGGAAAAAACAAAAAGTTATCATTTTGGTCCAATAGTTCGAAAGTTATACCGTTTTTAAAATTTCAAAATTGCACAATAAGCATTTTTTTTAAAATATAAAAGCATTCTATCGGGCACTTCTATGATAAAAATTAAATCTTTCGCACATAACAATGAAAAAGTTTATCTCCTTTTTTTGGAAATGCTTCTCATTTTTTTTCTTACTTTTCAATTCATTAGATAGTAAGACGGATCGATATATATATTTTTTATTTTGATCTTTTAATACAGTTGATTTATTAGGTACTATACACTGACCAAATGCTATCTTTCATTGCACGTAATTTCTTGTCACATGATTACGTCTGAAAATTTATGTAAGCAATGCATTATCATTTTATATTTCAAAATTCAACATAAATAACTGATTACAATAGCTAACAGATTGTAGACTTCAAGAATAATTGATACGTAGGCTATGTAAAGTTGTAAAGTTAATCACTGTTTTGCATGTAAATCAAAATTATCAAAAACTACAATTATGTACTGTAAATATATCAAATTATTCTATTTAAATGAATAGTTAAGACATGTTTCTTGAAGTGTAGTTGCACTATAAATCATGTTTTCTGTAGTTTCATTGTAGAAGAACATTTATAAAACATAGATCAAAGGAAGATAATTATCTTTACTAAAACTACTTCAATAGTCTCAGAAAAGCTTAGCATTTTAATTAAAAGAAAATAAAAAATAAAAGAGTATTTTTAGAAGTTATTTTTATATTAAACTGAAGCCAGTATTTGTATAATGATTCTTACTGATACATAGAAATAATTTTTAATCTTTTAATTAATATCGATATATTTTATATGATAAATTAATTTCACGTAATTTTGTTGAAAAAATTTCATAATTGCACATTTATTTTCTTCATAGGTATACTTATGATATTTTAAAAACATCTCATTTAAATAATAAAATAAACTATCAAGATATAATAGGAAATAAAATATTTTTAAATCCGTATTTCTAAACTAATATTTTTGATCATAACGACTTCAGTTGTTTTTATTATTATTATTTTTTTATTTTCAGAAAATGATTGCCTTTGTTTTTTTTTGACCTACTACAGTGATATCGTTTCCATCACATCATGCTCGAATCAATATTTTTCCAAAGTTTCCTGATATTCTTTTATCTCCAACACAAGATTTCCATAAAATCATATCATCCGCATACAGTAGACATGCAGAATATTTTATTACATATGCAATAAATATAAATTCAGGAAAGTAAAGATCCCAACACCCAGCTATGAAACACTTCTTTTACCAATTTTCTGTATTCAGTTAACATTTTTCTATTTATTTTTACTTCCAAAATACATTGTATATAAGATAAAATCAATTCTGAACAGTTCCTCAGACTGAATTTTATTAGTATAAATTCACACTCTATCAAAACGATGCGAGTTAATGAATGGAAATAGTAAATTATTTAGAAACTTAATAATTAATTCCTTATAACACACAATAGAATCTATAGTTTAATTTGATTACAAAAATTATCATTATTTTTTGTTAATATTCTTTTTTATATATTTGTAATCTGTCAGTAAGATTAAATATAATCAAAAATATTCGTCGTATAATCTACTGAATGTAAATAATTTACTGGAAAAAATCAGATCTCCATGAGTAGATTAAGTTTTATTCACTGTTTTGAATTAGAACAAGTTTATTACTGGTAAAGTGACCAGACTTTTTATAGAAAAATCGACATGTTGATGCCATGAGCTACGTGAAGTCAGCACTTACGTGATTTACTGTCACGTAGCATCACGTCGAGATATCACGTGATATGAATGGAATGTAAAAATAACCAAAATTACGAGCATTACATATTATTGTAAATTTTAAAGAATTAAGTAATCATTTTACTGCATGAAACATTTTAATTTTAATAATTATTAAAATATTTAAGATATTCTGGTATGCTTTTACATATATACTACGTTTTTGTTGATATATCAAGAAGGGAATAATTAAATTCAGTTCACGATATAAAATAAGTATAATTATCTTTAACAAAAGAGAAAATGAGAGTTTATTAATTACAAATTATCCACCTCAAAGAATGTGCGTAATACTATTAACAATAATTAAATCATTTAAAATAAGTATCGTATGTGAGTTTATGTAGAGGTTAGTTGTTTGACTTTTAAAAGTGAATGTTATTCGAGATAATAGAATTTTATAAGTTTAAAATCAATTTTGCAATTGTCACAGAACTTTAAAATAATACTTTATTGGAATACGTAATGTCTCGAAGGTATCTTATTTCCAATAAAATGAAAGCATGATTGAAAGAAATAACAAGGAAATTTATTGACGTAAAAAAATTGATCTCAATTTTTTATATTTAGAAATAAGGATTTGAAATGTTCAATTTTACATTTAATAGAAAAAAAAATATTGTAAAAAGTTATTTATAATGAAGAAACTTCTGTAATTTTTTTATTTTAATTTAATTTTCTGTGAGATCAATGCATTTCCTGTTTTGTTTTTACCCAATGAATGGATGATAGCAATTAGTTAACTTTTTCTTGAAGATTATTAATTTATAATTTCTCGAATGTAAAAAAATAATCCCTATTAGAAGAAAAATAAATATTGCAAGAAAAAATTGCAATATTTTTTGGTTCTGATATTTATTTTTCCAAAGAATTTTTTATATTTTTGTTTATTGTTGTAATATAGAGATTTAAAGAATTTAAAGACCAATTTTTTATTAACAATAACAAAAAAAGAAAGAAATTTTTTTTTATTAACAATAACAGAAAAAGGAAGAAAATTTCTTTTAAATTAGTGAATACAGTTATCACAAAAATATCTCAAGTTCTGTTCTAATGGCTATCAAAACACATCCATTATTGTATTATAATAAATATAATATTAATTTGATATTTACTAGATGTTAGAGAAGAATTGTTTATACATTAAAAATGTATAAACAATTCTTCTATTAGTTTAGAAGCAATTCATTTTGAATTTTTCATTAAATCTAAATAAGTATCTCATGTTATGTCTAAGAACGACAGATTTATAAATATAAAATAACTTGGATAATCTGCTAAAGAAACATTCAAAACTTTTATAAAATTATACCAATTAATTATTTACTGATTACAGAATAGCAAGTCGAACAAGAGAAAAACATTTTGCAAAGGATTAATTATTAAATGTCCATTTTTGAAATTAAATTGTTTGAAATGCACTCCTACAGTACATTTAAACAAATTATACAGAAGTGAAATTTTGACGAAATAATAAATTAAAAATTTAACTTACTTGAATTTATTTTTATTTTTAATAAGAAAACACTACACATGTTATGTTTTACACCGTTTTAACAGAAATCAGTCATTGTTACCGAGTGGCGAGTAAATTTTGCGAAAAAATTGGCGCGATTATATATATTATTAATCAACATACTAATAAATCACAGAGTATCAATTGACGTCATCGGTTTCATTTGTCTCAAAGTTAATGAGAGGAACAATAAAACATACTCAAATAGTTTTATTATCAAATACCAATGGAGAGAGAATTATAGAAGCTCGTAACACGTTTAGAATCCCGAAGGATTACTTCGGCAATGATCACAAGCTTTGTAAGAAGTTCGGAGAAAGGAACAATAAACTGTTATATGGGGTTTCTATCAATTGATTTGCTAACCTTAACATTACGGCTACATCCTTGTTACGATCTACAATCTGAGGCTTTTCTCTATATGTCTGAACAACTTATTTATCCAGAAGTTCTTAATGGCTTTTCTGGCTATTTCACCTACAACGGTATCCTGTTTGTCTTCCACTCGCATCTTCCTTCACTCACTAGCACAGTGACTTTCGGCAATTTGTGTCTTACACGCTGACTGTCGTGTCGATAAAAGCTTTCCTAATTGCCACTAGGACATTGAAGACAGTCATTTATCCACTGTTTTTACTCTCTGATACCAATTGACTGAAAGTTTGCAACGTCAAAATTACACAATTACCTTTATTAAAGTAAAGATGTTTACTTATTTCCCATTATCCAATCTTATAAATTGAATATTTTTAAAGGTAACAATTCGGCAAAGCTTTTATCTTTCGAATTCTTAACAACTTACAGCGCTAAAACCTAACTTGTAAAGTCAGACAGCTTTAAATTTATTTTATCCTCTTTCTTTTCGACATATATAAACTATAATAATGTCAAACCAACGTAGCTTTATATATCACAAATTTCATAAATATTTATATGATTCGTGTTTGTTTTATAATGTTTTAAAATATAAATATTATCATCTTATGTTCCAGATATATATTATTTAACAGCAATGCGATTTTGAGTAGAATTTTATATCTTTTTCTAGTTAATAAATAAGTCATCAATTATTTATAATAAATGCTATCGATGCCTTCAGTATATTCGAATGTGTCAAACGTTGAATTATTAATTGACCAAATTTAAATATAAGTTTATATGAAAAAATAAATCATCGGATATAAAATAAGATTCGTACTTTATTAATAATAAATAAGAAGCTTATCTAAAGAAAAATATAACTGCTTATAGATTTTTAAAGTTTTTCTGTTTTGCTATATAGCTACATAGTATAAAAATGTAAAATTTTCTCAATAAAAATGCAATAAAAACGAAAAAAATCAGTAATTTTAGTATTTATGAGTTATTATTTTTATGATTTTAATCTTTTAACATTTTTAATATAGTTTTTCACGAAGATATATTTCATAAATATAAATATAATTATTATTTTTATTAAATATTTAAAAAAATCTGGGTATATATAACTTCATAATTATATAATAAATAAACAGATTTGTGAATAATTAAATAACCAAACCGAAAAAGCAAAAAAATCATTCAGAGAAACTTTTTTCCGAGTGATTTTTTGCATTTCGATATAATAACCAAATTATTTTCAAAGTTCTAAATAGATTTTAATGGAAAATTCGACTTTAAAAATGTCAAATTTATATCAACCAAATATTGAAATTTTTACTTATTTTTTATTTAAAATTGCAAGAAATGTTTTTTTAATTACAGAATTTTAAGTAAGACAAAACAAGATATCAAAAATATTCCATTTTTTCTTTATTATTTTTTGTCAAAGTGAATAATTTTATTTAAAATGATGTAAACTCTCAAACAATTATGGAAATGAGTATAGTTATATTAAGAAAAAGTAATTTTTTTATTTAAGTTAATCGATATTCAACGATAAATTAGCGTAAAATTTATTATTTATGAAATCATTATAAAAATAAGAGAAAAAAAGATAACAAATAAATCAGATAGATGAAATATTTATCTACGGTTTTTATTTAATTAATAAGGAGCGACAAAAATGGAGTATAAACCTATATGCTGTACAGAAACAATACAATTTAGATGAACTTATAAATTTTTCAGTGGTTTGTAACAACAAAATTGGAAAGTCAATATTTAATAAAGTTAATAAAGTATTCATAGGTACAGTGTTTTATTAGAACACTCAAAAAGTAATTAAATTAATGTTAGATGGTGTGAGACCAAAACTAAACAACTGTTTTGAATATTACTGTGTAACAAAAATCACGAATATATCTTTATAATTATTTTTATTAAATATTAATTCGTATAATTATTTATTATCGCTTCTCCTCCTTTAAAATTTATAAAATATATAGCAATTTTTAAAGAAGAAAATTATTTAAATCATTTGCAGATTAATCAAGTTATACAATTTCATATTATTACATATAACGATTGTCCAATTTATGTGTAAAAAATATTTTTGAATATTTATAACGTGAAAATTATTTTATATTTGAATTATTACAATATTATAAATGATAAATGCATTTTTTAAAAATCAACTCACTGAAAAAAATCGGAGCATTATATGCTAGTTTGTAAATAAGCAATTTTTAATATAGCAAAATTATATTTTATAGTGTCCTTCAGCCAAAGTTAAAGGTCATTTCTTCCAAACGACTTCCTTTTATTCATTTCTTTTCTTAGTTATCATTCGACATCTTTGACAAGAATCTTTGATCTTATCAATCTTTGAATATATGATATTTGTGTAGAATATATTCTGTTTATATGAAAATGATTAATATCAATAAATGATACTAGTTGTAGCATCTAAAAACAAGCTGCACAGTCGTCACCATCACCAACACCAGATTTATCCCAATTAACCACGTCAACTTTAGAAGCCTCTGAGGCTCCAAAGGTTTCTCAACATAGTTTACAAGTATTTCCACCATAAAAAGCTGAAATAACTGCTTCATCAGAAAATTTCTTATCTAACAATTGTGCATTCTCTTACTTATATATATATATTAATCATTATTAGTAAATAATATCTAAAAATCTCTGCATTATACGATTTATTAAAATATATTTTAAATATATTTTTATTATTATTATTATTTAATAACTAAAAATGAGTTTTTATTTAGTAATTTTTCATATTCTAGGTTTTTGTTGAGAAATATAATTATCATTACTGCATTTCTAACATAAAATTAGATTCTTATAGTAATTATTAAAATTTTATTTTCATTGGTAGGAAATATTAAATGCAAATGACAGAAAAGGCTATTTTCTTAAATATTTAAAACTGTTTATGCATTTATTAAATCCATTTTAAAGTTTCACAAATATTTTATTTCATATAGCCTTATACACTTACCTAAAAGTCTCATATAAAATTTTAAAATATTTTAAATAACTAATGTAAAATATTGAAGACATTTGTAAATTGGCTTTTAAAGCATAATGTTTACTTTAAAAGTTAATTATAATGAAGGATTTATTCGTTACTTATTAACTAAAATGGGAATTAATTCATAAAATTTTGTTCGATTTAACATGTTAATTTATTTTTTTTTAAGATTTTTATAAATGTCTAACAAGTGCAGTTATTATAATAATTATAAATAATATAATGAAAAATGCACATGTCAGTTATATAAGAATTATTAAATATAATAATAAATAATGAAATTAATTTCTGTCATAATTATGAATCAAAGGAAATTTTCTGTTTATCATAATTTTACCTTATTATTATTATTTTTTACTGTATAAGAATGGCAAATATAACATTTTTTTTTTTTATTTCGATATCTTCAGTTACGAAATTTTATGAAAAATATTTTGCTTAGTAATATCTAGCCTATGTTTATTGATTTGTTAATATTACTGTAGTTTAAAATATATTTAAATCTGTTGTTTTGTTTAAAGAAAATTTGTCAGAAGTTGCATTTCACCATCAAATATTGTTACAGTACTGTATTATCTTTCAGTATGCGAATAACTTCATAAATTATTTTTCAAGTTATTCCGAAAACATTGTATGTCTAATATTTAAAATCAGAATTTTTTTTTTTTTTATATTTGTAGCTTGTACTTTTGTTTGCCAGGTTGAGTGACAGATAACAGACGAGCAAAGATGTTGACTGGAAAACAAGCAATGCTGTCACTACAAAAAAAAGTTTGTTTTTTAAAAAAATTGTTTTCCTTGAAAGTGACCTTACCTAAAATTATCCACATAAATCTAACCACCATCTATTTATCAATCAATAACGATGTACTTTTGAATAAGCAGTTTCAAATTTCCATGCAAGCTGTTTAATCTTAATTGGAAAATCAGTTTGTGCTATCTTATCATTATTTATAATTACTTTCGATTTTTCCCAGGTTAAAATATAAACTCAATATTAATTATAATTTCTTATTCCGGTCTTTTTATGAGTTAAGTGCTTATATTAAGACCTTCAATAAACCTCGATAAAAAAAAACAAGACAAAAATTTTTTTCCATACTTTCTTTGTTATAACTAAACTATTATTATCTTCGGAAAAATGGGCGAATTAATTTACACACTCTATTGTGTGTCTAACGTTTCTTTCTGCCTAAATTAATTTAGGCCAATCTGATTAATAAAAGCGGGATGTTTAATATTTTTCACCAAAAATAGCACCAAGAGAACGACGTTATGATACTTTGATGTATAGAAAAACAGAAATCTAGGTTAACAGGAAGTTCCTGAAATCATTCAACGTCAAAGATATCATATGATATTTATTACCTGACAGCAATTTGAGAATATAAAATTTCACTTCAGATAAATTATCATTAAAGTATTAAAAAATAAATTCCTTTTTTTAACCAAAAGTTATTTGAATGTTTAAAAACAAAATGGAAAAAAAAGAGCATGAAAAGAAGAGAATGTTTGTCGACGTTGCTATAGCAGTATTGTTCAGATGCACATTTTTTCATGATTTCTCAGACTATTCCTGTCACGTTATAAAGGACTACTTATTTTATATTTTACGAGCTGAATGAGATGAAAACGCAAGATAGAGAACACATTTTCACGCAAACAGACAATTAACTTTTGAAAATAAATAGCAAACATGTCACAATTAACTGCTAATGGAATGTTTTCATATAAACTGTTATTATTATTATTATTATTATTTAACAAACTGTACTACTAATGAACTAAATAGTAAACAATATTTCGTGCATTTAAAATATTATACAATTAACCTGTATTACTTAAATGGTAAACTTTTTATTTATTTACTCTAATAAATAATTAATTCTGAGTGAATACATTTACATTTTATGCTCTTAAAAATACCTTTTAAACATAGATATTTTAATTTAATGTTCCATATTCAAAATAAAAGTGCTTAATCTGTCAAAACTTATAATTTCACACATTAGTTGAATGGAGGAGGAGGAAGGAAAAAAAGAAGAAAAACTTAATGGTTTTTGTTGAAATTTCATCATGAATCATTTTCTCCTGAATATGATTTATTCAGCTTGAATGTCTCATGATATTCAGATAGAATAAATCTTAGTAAGTTCTGTAAATTATTTGTATCTCGAAAATGGAAACTATTCGCGAAAACAAAAAAAAAAACGAGGGTGCAAAAGATGTACGTAACATTGAGGGAGGTTGTTGTGTTCGTAGGCCATCTGCTGTAAGTCCTGGGAAAAGATTATTAAATAGAGATAATGGTTTCGTTTGACGTGTATGTATGTGTCTTCAATCATTCCAAGCAAAACATGACAAGCTGTTGGACAAGGTACCTCCTTATGTCTGCTTTACAGTAATCTGTCGACAAAACAGTGTATAAGAAAAACATAACAATGATATTTTCATTTCGAGTGCAACAGGAAGAATTAATAAAAAATAAATAAAATAAAAATCCCAAATTTTAAAATAAATATGTAGTCTGAATTAAAATAATTCCTAGCTAAAATCTATAAAAATTAATAAATTTTGATTAATTATATAAAAAATGACTATAATATTCATAAATGTACTTTTTATTTTATAAATATTCAAATTTTTATTTTGTATTCCATATAATGATTTATTTAAAATAATTTTCAATTGAATATTATTAATTTACAAAAAATATTTCATTATTAAGACCGACCTATTAAAATTTATAACTGTTCTATAAACTTTTGGACATACAGTACACTACTGTATAAAATATTAGTGTACGTTTTGCGCCATCTGTTGCTATAAATATGCATTAAAATTTGATTAAATATAAATACTGTATACAGTATAAACAAAACTTAATGATACATTCAAAATTTAAAATCGTGGACATTACTGTTATTGATATTCGTACACTTATATATTTATACATATTTATTTATTTATATTGTGCAATTTTTGAAGATAATAGTCTCTTGAATGTGCTCTTAAAAATCATAAAAAATTTAAAATATTTCATATAAACAACGCAAATGAGATTTTGGAAACTAATTTAAGGATGTTTTTCCGGACGTATTTCGATGTTAAATCTGTAGAAATAAATAAATTTTATATATTTATGAAGAAATATTGTTTAAAGTTTTGCATCAACTGATTGCATGGTAACTAAATAGGCTATCTAATCACAGCATTTTCTCTGATTGAATCGTATTTTAAAAGAAAGAAATTAGATAATGACCTTTAACAAAAGACATTTTCTTTAGAACTTAATTACTTTCAAATAATTCAATAAAATGAATTCCTAAATAGGGTTATTCTGTTATAGTCTACTACTAGGTTTTCTACTTTGTCTTATTGCGTGCTTTCCACAAAATAACTTTCTTTAATTTTCTTACTAATGAATACAAACAGTACTAAAAACATTCTGGAATTATATATTTTTCGAATAATGAATAGTGAATTTATTTATACTGTAAAATATATATATATAAATAATAATAATTTCTAGGGAAAAAGCTTCCAAATAAATTTTTATTTGGATTTCTTTCTAGAGAAACAAGAACATAAAAAAATCCTAGGAGGGAAAAAAACTAAAGATATAATTATTTTTCCAGATAATTAAGGTTAACCTGACGAGACAATTTTTGGTTGTTAGGTTTTTACCTGGAGGTGGACGTTAGGTTAGACTAAAGAAAAGAAGGATCACCTTGCAATGAAACGATATAAGAAAGTAATAAATTGCCAGATTTCTTTCTTTACAAATCTTTGAACTATTACGGAACGATAAAGCTGTTTTTATTCGGCGATAGTTTTTTGATTATCTGAAAGATATAAAAAAAATAAAAATAAAAAAATACATCAGTAATCAATACCATTCTACATTTAAGTTAAGTAAAAAATTAAGATTAACTTAAAGAACACAATCCCAAAATTAAAATATTTATCAATTTTTTTTTATTTTATAGAAATGATAATGTTTGGACGATATAGAGAAAAAAAAAATAACGATTATTGAGACGGACAATAAATATTTTATTGCAAATTAATTTTCAATAATATAAATCTGACATATTTAATTTTAAATATTTATAAAACGATGTAATAAATACGCAAATCCAACGTTATTACTATTTATTCATTATGTTGTAATTTTCGATTTATTCTAGTTAAATCTAAAACAATTTGAGATAGCAGTCAACATTAGTTACAGCAACCAGATTTTTGCATAAAATACAACAATTCATTATTGATATAAGAGTTCTGTAGTAGTTTAATGGTAATATAAGGTAGATGTACTCTAAAATGGATTAAGACTCAATGTAGCCTAATAACTAGTTCTAATTATTTAAAATATTGAATTTGCATATGCAATTTGTTACTCTTTCAATTCCAGTTATCATTAAATAATTAATTTAATTAAAAAAAAATTTTTTTTAATTTCTAAACCTTAGGTAGATCATATAAGATAAGCTAACCTTATATATTATTTTTAATTTTCTAGAGTAAAAATTAAGGCTAATATAAACTTAAATATAAATTATCTGGAAGATTTATTGATTAACATGTTTATAAAAGTAATCTTAATTATATTTTAAGAATTAATTATCGAACAATAAAAATTGAAAGAGGAATGTATTGTGTCATTATTATTGAATTAAAATTTTCAAAATGTCGTATTACCTTCTGGAATTTATTGTTTGCTTGATAAATTTTATCAGACATTTCAATAACTTAATGGCTGAAATATCAAAACGAATTCAATAAACTGAATTACGATAAATGTAGTTGATATATTTTACTATTTTAAAACTTAATTTAATCTTATCTCAAAGAACTAAAATATTTTTTACATTTCTAAATTTTATTATAATAAAAATTAAATTAAAATCAAAAATTATTAAAAATAATTATAGACAAGATTACTCATGTGGCTATTCTTTTAAACAGTAAACATGGCTTCATGTATTTAAATTACCAATTTTATTATTTATAAATAAATAGTTTTACAATTTTCAAATTTATTTATGCATAACGATGATTAAAAAATAAAATAAAATAAATTTCTGTGATATTTTTCCTTGAATTTTAATTTTATGGTATCGATTTTTTTCTGACATTTTTGTTCTTTTCTCATTATTAATTTTTTTAGTTTTATATCAGTTATTATAGATTATCTCAATGCCTTCTAAGTGATTGTGTAAAAGATTTATTTTCCAGTATTTATAATCATTAATAATAAATAATTTTTTAATTTTTATTTTATTTAAAATAAATATATTTTTGCTTTGGTTGATTGATGATGATGTTTTCTCATCCTTAAATGCTGGGTTTTAAGATAGATGGCAGCACAATGTAGGAAACTTTCTCTTAATATACAAAGTAACCCAGCTTTAAACTATTGTGTTGTCAGAGATTTCACGATTTAAAGGGTAAAATCTGATTATCAAGAAATAAGGCGAGACTTCAGCGTGAAAATAACCCGATTAAAGGAGAAGTATCATTCATCACTAGGTTCTGGACTGGTAGTTTAGAGATAACTGTGATTAAGTGAAGAGTACAATGGAAATATAACTTGATATAGTAGGTTTGGGACACTTGTCACTTTTGTAATGACTGGATCAATGAGAAATTGAAGACAGTTCTTTTAAAAGAGTCTAATCGTTAGAAGATAGATACACTTCCTTGTCGCTATACTTGTTTCCTAATCTTCTGATCTGAAAAGAATTTGATAAAATAAATTGTTGTAAACTCAACCGAACTGACTACAAACTGACTATTTCTAAATTGCATGTAATCGTTATATCGAAATTTTTAATGAAATCATTTAATTTAGTTTACTATTTGAAGAGGGATGTAAGTACTAAATCCTAAAAATCATCGAAAATTTAATAACTACAATTTATCTCTTAAATATGCTTGAAAAACGTAAATATTTGCTGTTATTTTTTCTAATAATTTTTAAAATTTAGTTAAATATAATGTTCAAAATATAAAAAATATAATTCGATATTTCGGTATTTTTTTTTCTGTTTTTGTGGTTTTTGTTGGATGGGTAAGCTTTGGTTGATTTTTACTCAACCTAGTGTTTTTTTTATAAAATAAATACACAATATCATGATTTTTTATTGCTGTATAGTAAGTTATAAACAGATTAAATAATAACAATATATTCAAAACGTTTTATAGAGATAATTCTAATTAAATTACTAATTATTTAAGCGAATTTAATCGTAAAACTTTTTAGGAGCCTACTTCCATTGATTCTGTACTGTATGTATTATGGAATTTACTGTCTTATTATTACTATTCCTTTCTCTAAATGATACGAAACTACTACTTAATCGAATTGTAGTAAATTATATTAAATCGTAAAACCGAAATCTGGTTTTTTGAAAATCAATTTTTTACGTTTATAAGTGACTTATTTCCATTATAAAATCTAAAATTTTGTCAAAATTTAATATATAAAAAGAATTATCGAACTTTCGGAATATATGATTTACTAGTAAAAAGTTAGCATTCATTTAATATTTATAAATGCCGTTTAAATATTTTGAAGAACGAAAGAAAACATTTTTACATACACGCGGAATTTTTATGCACTAAAACGAATGATAATTTATTTGTATGTGAAGAAAAATATGACTGGATTACTGAATATAATTTATATAATTATAATTTTATACATATATATTACTATCTGAATAATACATTAAAGCCTTTAAAAATATTCGATTAAAGAAAATATTCGTAATTTTAGCTGCTTAAAGTTGCTATTAATGATCGAATTATACGATAATTTTATATATAATTATAAGAAAATTAAAATGCATAAATTATGTAAATCTTTTATTTTTAGAAATATTGAATATTAAATCATATAATGTTGAAATTTTTCGACAGATGGCAGCATTAGAACACGCCATTGTTAATGCGGTACATATTCTACATTGCACTGCACAGCATCTACGTTCTATCTGAAAATTAATTTTCTTTAAAGAATTATTTAATATGGAAGGGGCGCGGGTCCGAACTCAATGTGGAGGTTTGGGAGGTATCCCAACCTTCACATATTGTCACTTCATTTAAAAAAACTTTGATACTTTCTTTATTGAATGCAAAAAATTGTAAGTGCACATCCTTCTTTGTATCTTTTTAATAATTTTCTAAAAGAGTAAAGATACTTTTCGGACACCCTATATAATACTGTTTCAAAATATTCTCAGATTTGAATAAAATTCATATACATTGTTGGGATTCTCTAGAGAAGAAAGCATATCAAAAGTGACATAACTGCTATTAGTTGTAAAATCCTATCTGTTTAGATATTGTCAACACAATATTTTGTGAAAATGTTTTTCAGTTTAAATAAGATTCAGTTGTTTGAATTGGATCCATCATAGAATCAAGTTTGTTTAAAATAATTGAAACATTATTAATGATATAATAATGAATTTCAGTTGTAAGAATTAATAATGATTGCGAAGATACAAAATCAAATATTGGAAAAGATCTGTGATTAATTCATTTATATTAACTGATTAGCTAATATTTATAAGATTTTATTAACTTTGTTTTTATTTAAAATCATAATACATAATCAAATAGTAATGATGATGATGATGTTTCTAATCATGAATTATTATAGCTTAAGAATATATAATATGATGATATAATTTTACTTAAATCTAAAATTGATATAAAAAGTTTAAATAATGATTCATTTAATTTAAATATGTTGTTTTGTTTTAACAAATGTTAAGATACCAAACATCTTAAAGTAAAATTCTAATTATAGTAATATCAGTAAAGGAATTCCTTAAGTTAAGTAATATTATCAGGAATAGAAATTTAACATAACAACAATAATAATAATAAGCTATTTATTATAAAATTTAGATTATATTCTATGTGTTTTTTAATTTATAAGATAAATATAACTATTGCAATTTTGATGCATTTGTATAATTATATCAACATTTTTCAAACATTTTTGACTGCAACTCTATGCAAGAACTGTATTTTGTATTATTAACCAATACATATATGATAAATCAAAGACACAAATTTTGTGTGAATAATTATGTTCAGTTATTCATTATTGACCAATGCTACAAATCTGTTATGGATGGTACATATCAGTACAAATGAACTGCTTTCGGAAAAGTTTTATTTTATAAACTGTATTCCAAATATTTTTATGTAGTTTTTTCTGTTCATTACAGCCCATTATATTTATTTTGCAACTCACTAAAAGAATCATGACACACAGTTTGAGAAATCCTAATTTATGTCATACTGTCGTAGTTATTCTGGTATATGACAACTGTAAGGTCCGAGGAGACCTAACAGATAAATTTTTTTAAGGTGTCAAATATTTGACCCTTGTCGAATAATTATTCTAATATTATTATTGTAACATTTAGAACTTGTAAGTTGTTTAAAGAAAAGAAGGGAAATGGAAAATCATATGATTATAAACAATATTGTGATAGAATCGTAGTTATAAAAACACAGGTGTCTTGAAGAACAAATAAAATATGAGACATTATCTTTCCTGGGAAAAAGGTGAAAGATAAGGTCAAAGATGTAAGCTTCAGATGAAAAGAGAGAATTAGGCAGTCGGCCAAGAGAATTCCGTTTGTGTGGTGTTGTTCTGTCTCCAGTCCTTGCCTAAATTTTCTTCCTGTATGGTTCAGGACTATCACCTGTGCACTGAGAAGGTCTTTATCATCGGCACTAGCTTCAATATTCTGTGTTTTCGGAACAGAATCTGTGTTATGCATAAGAGACTAGCTAGAGACTTTAAACAAAAGAAGAAAAAATCAACACTCCAATTTACTGTGTTTTGTCATCATAAAGAAAAGAGAAGTGTTGTACAAATCATCCTCTGGAATGATTTGTACAACACTTCTCTCTCTCAATAAAAGATCCTTAGTTGATTAAACTGTCATAGTTGTCATCACTGTATCAGAGGATTTTGTTCACCCATTTGAACTGACGTGTGATTGCCACATACGACTGCATTAGGCCCAATCGCCTGTACAATTCATCCCGGCAGATCCACACAACTTTGCTATGTGAATATTGATATAATAAACTATTATTATGAAGATCCTTAGTTGATTAAACTGTCGTAGTTGTCATCACTGTATCAGAGGATTTTGTTCACCCATTTGAACCGACGTGTGATTGCCACATACGACCGCATTAGGCCCAATCGCCTGTACAATTCATCCCGGCGGATCCACACAACTTTGCTATTTGAATATTGATATAATAAACTATTATTACGTTACTCTCATAGCAAAGTTATTATCAATATATTATTGATAGCTATATCATAAACATTGCTGGGATACTGTTAGGAAAATTGCAATAATACAATATATATTAAATTATAAATGCTGATTTTAAAAATTTTGACATGCAAATTTTAAACATGATATAAGATAGAGTAACTTTTTATGTATATTTATAATATTGAGTTTAAAAGTATTTAAAATTCTTCTAGGTAAGTAGAGTAAATTTGCATAGAAACAATATTTTAACCAAATAAATTTTTAAATATATTTTTAGGCTCCTAGTCTTTGTGAAGATCTTCTTTCATCAGTAGATCAGCCTTTGAAAATAGCAAGAGATAAAATTGTCGGCAAAGATTATCTGCTTTGTGACTATAATAGAGATGGCGATTCCTACAGGTATGAATAATAAATTAAAATTGACATAAAAAAATGTTTATATTTATCGATCTTATTTTTAATTTTGGAACAATAACTGCTTAAAATCAAATTTTTAAATATATCACAAAACAACAATAGATTAGAAACAAACTTTATTATGTGAAGTACTTTCAGTAGAAAACCAACTTCAGCATCTTCAAAAGTTATAGAAGCTACTACAATATTCTAAATTGATTTAGTATGTTATAATATCTTCTATACATTTTGATGATGTTAAAGTTGATTTTTTTATCAAAAATACTTTGCATAATAAAGTTTGTTTCTAATCTACTGCCATTTTGGCTATGTTTAAAATTCTATTTTTAATGTTTCACATAAATGTTTAGACTAAGAATTAAAGATTTTTACATAAATGTTAATTTTATAATAATCAATAATTCAAAAATATAATTATTTATTGATTTTTGAAACAATTTATTATATGATTTTAACTTTATTCATAGTAGATGATGTTCCATTATTAGTAGTTTATCGCATCTGTTCCTTAGTGTCTGTGCTATAAATGATTCAGTTTACAATTAACATTGTAAAAACAATTTTTTTGTATTTTAACTTAATAATAATCTATTGACTAAATAAAACAAAATGGAATTATAGAATGTAATTATGTAAATTACACATATATACGATTTGAAAATACATAACACTTTAAATACATTGTGACTGATAATGATAAATTATTAATAAACATAGTAGACTTAAATGATTATCTTTGTTATATGAAATTGTTTTAAAAGATATTAAATTCAATAGTTGATCTATGGAAATTATAATTATCAATAATTTAAACAACAGAATGACCATAATGTACTCAACAGTATTGAACTCTGAACCAAACTACCGTATAGTTTGTTGTTTAATATGATTCTTACTCATTAATATGTAATTATCTAACTTTAAGAATTTATGGTTTAAGATTTATTCTTTTTCTTTTTATTAGAAGGAAAACCAGAATAAATCAACCATAGAGTAATGGATATGTTTTAATTGTTTTAGCTAAAGAATTTTTTTCTGATGAATAAAATTGCAAAGTTATAAGATTAATAAATGATTCAGAAGTATGTTAAAATTTTTAAGTATACATACAGAAAAAATTGTTATGACAGCTTAGATAAATGAATTAATGATTGTTCTCTAATTACAAACTTTTTCATACGTGAGTGTAGAATTTTATTAAAAATGCCCCCATTGAACCCCATTGTTCAACCTACTGGTTGACCAGCATGCGATAAGCTCTAAAATGGCTGCCGCCAATTAAAGTACATTCCTTGTGCGATATAGCAGCTTAACTACACTAACCTAATCTAACCTATACAATTATCTCAATTGGTTTATATAATTTTATAAATCACTTTGAATTATATTCATTCTAAAATTAAATTTAAAAATAATTTATAATAATAATGCTCTCAAAAACTATAGTTTAAAAATTTTTAATTAAACAAATATTGCTCTTCAAGTTTGAATATCAAAATAGATTATCGTAATATAAAAACTGATATTTAATTGCAAAAATATATTCAGTATTAAGCAGTATTCTGTTAGCTGTACTTCATAAATGCTTCTTTTTAATGAAATAAAAATGTTTCAGATCACCATGGAGTAATGCATATGATCCACCTTTGGAAGATGGAGCAATGCCTTCAGATAGGCTAAGAAAATTGGAAATTGATGCAAATCAAGCATTTGATCAGTATAGAGAAATGTATTTTGAAGGTGGTGTTTCCTCTGTGTATTTGTGGGATCTTGATCATGGTTTTGCTGGTGTTATCCTTATCAAAAAAGCTGGTGATGGTTCAAAGAAAATCAAAGGTTGTTGGGATTCTATCCATGTGGTTGAAGTACAGGTAATTTTATATACAATATATTTTTCAAAATTAATATTTTGTAAGAATTGTTTTTTGAAATATATAAAATCTCATTTTTGAAAACCAGAATGTTAAATTGTTATATGACATTAGAATTTACTTGGTATAACTTCAATTACTTTTGTGTGTTTAAATACATATATACATATACAAACACAAGATGTTACCATGACTCATAACATAAATGAAACAGTAAATTAAGCAACTCAGAAGCCAAACTGATTAACTCTATTTTTTGTAAATTTCTCAATTTTAATACCAGAACACATATTAGTGCAATATTTGGTACTAAAATTGAGAAATTTACAAAAATGGAGTTAACCAGTTTGGCTTCTCTGAGAGGCCCAATTCAGAATGAAATACTAAAACAACTATAGAGAAAAAATGTACTGATGACCCAATGTCTGATAAAGCTGACTCAGCTTTATCAGACATTGGGTCATCAGTATATATCATTATATATCAGTATATACATTGGGTCATCATAAAATAAACTCAGCTTAGCTGAGTTTATTTTAAATATGATGTCACTTACGTTTTTCTTCAATATTTAAGTTGACTATTAACACATTGGTGACTGGTCCTGCTTTCCAGCAACATATGTAATATGGTTCTATTTAAAACTGTATTCATCAAGTTTCCTGCACAATTTTCAGATTGATCTATCTGCATATGAGACACTCATAGTTTAAAATAAGTTTTGTTTGCCCATTATCATCAAAATTTCGATTTTTATAATTTTTTCCTATATATCTAAAGTATAGAGCAATGCAATATTTTAAAATGCATGAAATCTTTATAAAATTTAATTTAA
The DNA here is from genome assembly GCA_000484575.1 of Olivierus martensii. NCBI lineage: Eukaryota > Metazoa > Arthropoda > Arachnida > Scorpiones > Buthidae > Olivierus > Olivierus martensii. The sequence continues at coordinate 11,703 of AYEL01052249.1, read as the reverse complement.
TCTGTATTTAATAAATATTAGTTTATTATTTAGGATTTATTACATTCCTAATAAAATGTGAATTATACTATAAATTTTAATAATTTATTAATTAAAATATTACTAACATCTGTACATTTACATCTTAATGAAATTACTTTATATTTTAATAATTAAAGTTTTAAAGGACGTTTCCTTTTCCTATATAAGGAAGGAAGTTCCAAAAGTACCTTCTATTGTAAGAGGAAATAACATTCATTAAGGAATTCATTGAATTAATCATGGACCGCTATATTTATTTCATTTGTAGGCGTTTAGTTCATTTTCTCATAAACGTACAAACCAATGAAGAAATTACATATTTTATATAAATTTATTTTTATATCATAAATTACTCTGTTAATAATTAAATTTCGGAAAAAAAATAATAAATTAGTCTATGGTATATTCATGATTCAAATTCATAATATTAAATTTATTTGCTTTGTTTTAATGGCTGCGTGTTTTAAATATAAATTAACGCACATTAAATTATGTTTAAAAGAAAGAAATCAGCCAAATATAAATATTAAAGTAAAGCGTGTAGGAAGGCATTATATTGTTCTGAAAATAGATTCACAGCGATTAAAATATGGAGTATGAAAAGATATTTAAACTCTCCTGAATATTATCTAGGTTTATAATCATTAAGATTAATTGTGCTGTATTTTGTTTATTGCACTTTTTATTGCATGGCGTAAAACATAAAAAAAAGAAAATGAAACGTGAATTCGCGTGGTAAAATGATCTTTAAGAATTGCAATTGTAAAGAAAAAAGGTATCATTTTTGAGAATAAAAATTGAAATAAAGAGGGGAAAAAAGAACCAAAACATGCAAAAGAAAATAAAATAAGCGAGAATAGAGAAAATTTAAACAAAACATAATAAATTGTATAGTTCTTTGTTCTTAAAAGTATATTGTTTATTCCTGTAGGAAGATCATGCATATCTTTCGAATTTGAATGTCATTTTACATTTGAAATGAATCATCGATAAAATATTATATTGAGTTAATCTTGGCACTATCTTGTCTGTTTGCTTAAGTAAACATTGAAATAGCCACTTGCTGCTTAGAACATTGTAGCAATTGCTAGCAAAATATAGCAAGTAATACCAAAGAAGTAATTGTTTTTCTTTTATATATTTTATTGATTTTATTGTTATGGAAAATAATCGAGAAATGTTCTAAAAATTTTTTTTTATAATTTATTCATTAATATTATTATAATTCTTCTGTTCGAGTAACTAAAATATAATAAATTTGATTAAAAATAATTAAAATGAAACTATGATATTAAGACGTTTTACAAAAGTTTACGCAAGAATTAAGATATAAACATGAAAGAATTTTTGATAAATTTTATAGTCAAAAAATATCTTCAGGTAATTTTAAGTGGTTGCTGTTTATAAATAAACTCCATGACTTTATTTATTGCATTTTTTTTTTATATTCTTAATATCTTCACCGCTGAAAACTAAAACTAAACTACTGTACTGAGCTTTCCGCACGCATTACATTTTTGTATTGTCGCCATGTAAAATACTCATTCAAGGTAGCAAATGTGTACTTAAAACGAAGCAATAAAAATGATATGTGCAGACCAAACGCATTCTTCAATAGAAAACATTCGGTTCCTTTATCACTAACACAGTTGCTCTTTCAAGGATACTCTGCATATATTTATTGTCCCCGGATAGTTGAAGTGACCAGACATATTTTCAGGTTTATGAAGATGATAGAAGATTTTGCATCAGGTCATTACTTCTCATATGAATTGACGAAAGGTCAGAATAACTTCGCTATTAAAAATATACTGCATGCAATATTACATAATAAAGTTTATTTTTATATATATCCTAAGCAAGAATAAAATATTTTTCTCGAGCTTATCTGTAGACGGCATAATTTCAAAAAATGTACATCGCAAAATTTCATGTTCAACTCGATACGTATCATTGGATTCTCTTACATTAAAAAAGTGATTTATAGCGTGTAACAAATGATATAATTATATTGTATTTCTGATTAAATAATGTGAATTGATTTAGAATTTAGTGGTTTCAATGAAAACGAAGAAGTAATATAATTGAACCAACTTCCAATTGACAGAATCAAAGAAATAAGCTTTATTTCTATTTTTTTTCCTTAGCTTCTAGTCATTAACAGCTGCAGACAAGTAAAGAATTTGGAAATCTGCCAAAACTTTCTCCTTCAGAGTATGTTATATTCGATAGAATCCACGAAATACAACTTATATTTATCATTTTCCTTTATAAATAGGCTAGAATTTAATATTTGATTATAAGTAATCAAATATTAAACAGAGTAATCATTAATTGCAATCATTAATAAATTGTTCAGTAGATAAAGAATTACGGTAAAAGACGAATCGATTATTGTATCTTCTAACAAACACACCTTCCACATTAATAACTCGTATTAAGGTAATTATGTGGCTTACAAACCTTGTATCAGTTAAGGTTAATGAAAAAGACAACATTACACTTATAGGATACTTTATACATCTCTTCTTTCTCTAATTAACCTTAATGAATACGACGTGCAGATTAGAATCTTAGACAAAGACTATTATGAGATAAGAAGAAACGAAAGAAATTTTACCTAATTGAACAAAGACTTCACTTTTAGAAATTAATTTAAATGCAGTTTCCTCTATTGTGGTTAAAAGTGATGTTTTTCGTAATTGTTATAATTTAAACATTACAATTAAGAAATTTTTGGAATTCTTTAGTGTAATAAAAATTAGAATTTTTCGTCAAATTTATTATACTTCATTAATAGCTTTAGAGTGAAAAAATCGGTGTTAAATTACAACTTTTAATTGTCTTCTCGCTCTCTTTTTTTAATTTAAATTTAAATCTGACGATTTTAATTATTTAATTAATCAACAATATATAAATTTTATTAAAATTCGAATTCCGAAAAAAAAAAAACTTCGAGTCATTTGGAGTTTGCGTTATAATTATTTTACTATAGAAGTAAACTAACCAAGTAGAATCTAAGATAGGAAGGAAGTAAATGATAAAAATCTGTTAAAAGTTTTCTGTAAAACTTTAAAAAGTTTTAATAACACAAGCCGATAGGATGTTGTTCGATTATACTTCGGTGATATCAGAAGACAACCAGAAATGTTTTGATCTTTATGAAACCAAATCTGTCTCTTCATCTTAAGCTGCAAGAGACTTCAATTTGATTTCGATCTGTGATAAACGAGAAGCGTTTGACATTTTTTTTCTTTCTTCTTCTTCTCACGATTATCATTAATCAATCTAAAGACAATTATTGAAAGATATCACATAAATTTTATTTAATAAATAAAATTGTCAGAGGTATATAATTTAGTTTACTCGATAATTTAAATGCTTTTGCTTTGACTTCTGTTATCATCATTTTTCTTTTTGATAAAAAAAAATATTACAAGGAGGATAAAAATAAATTACAGTTATTCTATTTGATAGATACATTTGGCTTGAATTTAGACCAGTTGAAATAATTTAAGAATTTAATATTGAATAATACGAAAGAAGGTGGAATAATATTGTCAAAGCATGGTACTGAATGCTCAAAAATCAAGACGTTAACGATTATATATAGCCATTCGACTGTAGTATGTTTAATTCAGTAGGCATTGCTCAAACATTTTTTAGAATAATCTCTTTGTATTGTACATATCAACAATATTTTAAAACAGACTATCGTATATATAGTATAATGGTATTTCATTCAATTGTTAAATTTAGAATCTAGTATAATAACAACAGTTATTGTTGAATTCTAAGCAAAAGCAGAAGATAAATAAACGACATTGTTGTAAGTGATGTTATGTGTTGACATAGAGTTTCAACATCATCACCAAGAGAATAATCAATGAAACTATTGCAACGATGATATGAGCAATTTACAGTTAAATTTATTTTGTTCTAATGAATATCGATTTAAAGCTAATTTGTTTTAAATTTAGAAAAATAACAAAGAAAAATATATTTCCAGCATTAATTTTAATTGGATAATTTGTTAGAAATATAAAAAGAAAATAATTTTACGTAATAATTGTAATCAAATCTGTAATATTTTTGTATTCACTTATTTTCTCCATTAGTTACGCTCGAATTAAAATGAACACCTTAAACTGCTACTGCAAACATTAAAATTTTATTACGATAATACTTTATTGTAGACAATGGTTGAAGAGGCTAGAATGCTTAATGAAGTTTGTCTTTTGAAGAGAAACATTACTTGTCTGCTTTTGAAGTAAAAGACCAGAGGCAGATATAAGCAACTATAAATTCCTTTAGGGAAAAGTCAGATGGCGATAAGGTTTCAGTTCCGTAGAGTTTTCGTTGTTATTTTAGTAATCAACAATTATCTAAAGTCTCGCGGCTCGACCCATTGATGTAAATCGAGGAATCTTCTTCTATGAAACGCATTATCTTTCTTTAAAAATTATAATATAAGCGAACGAAAAGAAGAAAAATATATAAACACATTAATTTTTCAACAAAATTTATCTATTTTGTTGATGTCGCTTGCTTCCAGTTATTATTTTATACTCTGCCCAAATAATCTCATTAAGCAACAGTATTTTAATATTATATAGTTCATTAAAATTTAAATGATTGCAGATAAAATTCTATATAATTCAACTCCTTTCGCTTTTGTTTTTCTAAAAGCAAATAATTACAATCTAGTTAATTCTTAAAAATATCGATTCGAACAAAGAGAAAAGAAATTAGAAACTATCATTAGAGTTGGTGATAAATCGAAGACAAACTCGATATTATTTTGAATTTTGATACAATTATTCAAAATAAATTAGTATTATTAAGAAAGTGTATTTTTGATTTATTTCTCTCTTTCTCTCTGTTGTAACCTGAATCATTAAAAAAAATAATAAATAACATCGGTGTTTGTGTACACCTCAAAAACTTCTCGGAATCATTAAAATTCAAACTGAACTAAAATAAAAAAATAGAAAAAAAAACCGAAAACATGAACATTAATTCGAACAATGACTTTCTTTTAATCAATTTAGGTACATTTTAACAGCATCTTCGGAATCTGAAATGTTGTTTTATTATTATTATTTTTTTTAATTATTTCTTTTTTCGAATTACACATTTTCGAAATAATTATTTTCTTGCAGATTTGATAAGAAATGAAAAAAATAAAAATTATTTCTCCTTTATGTACACTGTATTAAAAAAAATAGCAAAAAAATTTTTTTTTTCTTTTTCTAAATTCTGTTTCGCTTAATTTACTTCTTAGACATTTGTAACTCTTGATTCATTTGCTATGGAAACAAATATCTTGATGAATTAATACGATAAAACGCTTTATTATTATTTTCTTAATTAAGTTTTCATTAATTATAAGTAAAAATTAATCAAGAATATTAGAATCACAAGCATCGTTTGATGACTAAATTAAATTAAAATGTTATCATCAAAATTTCTTACAGGAAATAAAAATTATGGCACTCTCCTGACAAATTATTTTATTTTTTCTTAATAAGTTAAAAATGTCATTCATTCAAATTTATATATTTTTTTAATTGTTACCTTTTAAATATTCATTCTTTTTATATAAATAAAATTTGAAATACTTTTCTTTCAAGTTATTATTAATATTAGATAAAGGAAGATGATATTTTCAAAATTTTAAGTTCAATAGGACAATTAATGATTACAGACTGCTTTCCTTTATTAATCTACTTATAACACACACGCTTAATAGTTTTATATTTTAAATCATTAATTATATTTGTTGTCGTCATTTTAGAAAATTCGATAGAATTTGATCATTTATATTTAATAATTGCATTTTGATTTACTGAATAAATCATGCTTTATGATTCAATCTAATGACAAAGGATAAATCTTTAATATTAATATTCATTTTTAATTTCTAATGATGGCTAATTTTGATTACAGCTATAAATCTTTACATTAATGACATTTCTGGCGACATTTCTAGAAATGAAATCGTTAAAAGAGAATAATCTGTAAGAAGATATATTTACTGTCTAATAAGCAGAGAGATTTAAGCAACTGTAACTATATAGCTCGTATTCTACACGAAGAGAAGTATTATATTTAAGAGTTTTAAATAAGGTTAATTAACTGTAAGAAGATATTCGAAGCAAGCTAGCTTTGCTTCAAAACACATGAAACTTTCTTCAAAAGAACACAGTTTAATTATTTAAAAAAAAGTTCAAGTAAGTATTTTTAATTAAAAATGGATTTTATTATGAAACACAAAGCGCATATATATATATACGTAATATAATCTGAAGTTTTTTAGTTTTATTTCTGTAATATATGTTGTCATTAATGATTTTAAATGCCTATTTTTAGAATCAAAATTTTTCAAATAGCCAACTAAAAATGTGATTAAAGATAACAATGTCCAATATTTATTCCAGAAATTTTCAAACGAAATGCGAATTTTTTTTTAAACACATGAGACAGTAATAGACTACATACAGCTACATATCGATTAGAAGCATTACGAAAACCATTAACGATTCTCTCTCTCTGGTAAGAGTGAAGAACGATATATAAGGTTCTCGCTATAAAAATTTCTTGCTGAATTTTTATCCAAACGATAACAAATGGAATAAATTAGTTTAATTTTTAAAATACTTTTCGAAAATTTTCATTAGGTAGGGGAAAAGAAATCTTGCAAAAATCCATTTATTTGTTCTTTTTTTTACTTTGATATACATCACATATATAAAATTTTTACGTAAATATAATGCGTATAGAGTATATAAATAATTACTTTAGATACCTGTTACACATTAAAAACTTTCAGTGTAAAATTTCATTATTAAAATAAAGTAAGACCCCGTTTAACGTGGCGGTTACGCTCTAAGGAAACAAAGCGCTAAATGAAACAGCGTTAAACGAGGTCATTTTAACACGTAAATAATGAGGATAGGTGAAACAGGACAGTGAGTAAAAAATATATACATAGCATTTTTTAAATTTTATTTTGTAACATGTATTATTACTATTGTATTACATTAATTATAGATATTTTTATTGCTAATATTGATTTGTATTCATAAATTATTTATGGAAAAATTCTTAAAATTAGAAAATAAAAAGTTTTAAGAACAAAAAACAGTAATTAGATTGCAGTAAGCTATAAACAATGAAAAAAATATTGATGAAAGAATAATATTCTAACTTCAAGGAGCTATAGTTTAAGCGGGGTGTTACTGTAAAACTATTTCATATGAAAATGGAACTGATACTTGTAGAATTTTTTATTATTATTAGTTATTAGCATAGAAAAAAGAAATTAGGATCTTTATCCCATATAATTTTATAATTTTGGGTAAAGAAACAATATAAAATTCTTAAAATGTTCCACATTCCTTTCGTAAATCTATCCTAAATCGTGATTATCCTCCAGATTTTTCACTGTATTTAATATGCTACTAACGTACTATCTATATGTATAAAATTTAAAGTTTAAGCATTTTATTGTTCTAAAGATATCTTTTGACTTAAAAAAAGTTGTAACTTTACTGTAAAATACTTCGGATGTCGCCAATCAAATCACACTAAACGTTATCCGCTTCGTGTAGTATTTGAATAGTAATATTGAAGTAAAAATGTATAGATTGTGCTGTTATGACAATAATTAAGCAATTATGGAATTAACTAGAATTTACAGAAATTAACAGGTTTATAATTTTAATAACTTTGCATAAGCTATAAGCTTGACATATATTAAAATTTCAATACTCTTTTCTATATGACATGAGTTTATTGAACTTTTATGGAAAATTTATATTCTCAGATTAAATTACACATTTATCACTGAATAATAGAGCAAATAAAAATTAAGATAATATTATTCTTATTACAAAAACATTTATAATTAATATCTGTTTATTAATTAATAAATTTTATAATAAAAATGAAAATATTCTAGTTAAAATTTGATTAAACGAAATTCTCCATTTTAATTAATATTTTAAACGTAATTACATTTTATTCATTCAATCATAAATTGAAAACAGAAATTTATGATCTAATTTAAAATTTTACAATATACTTTTTTTTTATTTTTATTTTGTTATAAAATTCCTTAAATTTCAAAAATAATTATTTTCTCTAAACGTCGAAATATAGTATTGTATATATATTTTATTTTATAATGCTTATTTAAACGTTTCAAAAAGGAGTTTTTAAAATGACAATATGCTTATTTTATATACAATAAATCCTTTTTTTCCCTTTTATCTTTAATAGTAAAACAAAAAAATTTCTTACTTTTCGAAATTTGCCTTTCCGTTTGCTTGGCATCGAGAGAGAGAACTCGTAAAAGGCAACAGATGGTCTTTAGAACGTAAAGCTAGAAATTCCCAGGTTCAAATACTACTGATATGTTCAACAATATGACCCATAAAATTGACTATATCACTAGAATGCTATAGAGAAATCTAGTAGAATATATTGTTCGTAGGACAACGATCTCAGTAAACTGTTCACTTTGTCAGTAATTTGTTATAGGTCCCTTCCAAACAGTTTCCATTTGATAGAATCAATCATGCCGGAAATTTAATATATACTATGTCATGATATTTCTCCACATTTCACTTATTGAAATGATAAATATCAAATATATATATAATTAAAAAATTATTCTTATAAGACATAATTCAGTATAGTATAATTGAATACAGTCAAAATCGTCAAGGATAAATATTTTAATATTTGATTAACGTCGTCTTTTATAGTCATATTAATGCATTGTAACCATTATAGAGACAAGAGAATAATAATTCATTTATTTGGCAATTTATATAAAATCCTGTGTCAAAAATTATGTTACCAGAAAAAGAAAGTTAAAAGTTATAGGAACATTTATAATATTAGTATTGAGAAAGAATTATGGATATGCTGGAAATAATTGCATGAATTTTGTCAAGGTTACTTAAATAAGAAAATTATGACAATGATACTTAAAGTATGGAAGCGAAACGCCATGAGATCATACATTATTGAAGTGGGATTACTTTAACAAGAGGAATGCTTTATGAAAAGTCATTGCTAAGTTAAAATCTTGATAATAATATCAATAAATTTATAATTCGAATTTAAAAATTGAAAATATTCTTATATTTATTGATATTATCAAATGTCTAAGATTTCAAAAGAATTTTCAAATTCATTATATTATTTTCAACTTCTGATGCTTTTTTCAAAATTCTTCAATAAACATGATTTTCGAGATAGATTTTGGAGTATTGGACTTTTCTCGTGTAAAATGATCACAAGAAAAAATCCTAATTCCTCTTAGTTTAGCAATAAATTTGTTGTTATTCATTGTTTAAAAGATTTGCTATAGATTATAATGATTACTGTTAATTTATAACTAAATATTTAGAAAACTGAATTCATAAGTGAGAACTTTTTTTAAGTAACTAACAATATTAAATGCAATAAATATATTAATAAATACAAATAAATAAAATTACTTTGAATAAAAATTAAAAAATGATAAAAGTTTTCAGATAATTTGAAAAATTATTCTAATTTTCTAATTAAAATTAATTTTAATTAGAATATTGAAAATCTTTTATTTTCATTATTTCAATAAATCTGAACAATATATTAAACATTCAATAATTATATACTGTACTTCAACATTTTAAAATGAATATATAATATTACTTCTAATTTGTGTTCCTTTTATACAATTTTATAAGTTATACATTTTAAATTAAAGATTTAATCAAAAAATATTTATTTATTTATTTAAATCTTATAAGAAATATCAGAATGAACAATAAGATTTAATTATTATTTCCTTGTAGACTTTAGTTTTCATGCATTTAGAATTAACGTAAACTTGAATTTATATGAAAGCAATTTAATATTAAAAGTTTAGTAAATTGAATTTAGTATTAAATTTACTCTCATGCATAACAATTAGACTTTTACAGTAGTTATAAGTTAACTGGCTGCTGTTGTTTTTTAAAATCGAATATAAATTTCAGCAAATAAATTTAAATTTTAAAAATTGATCGTTTAGTTTAATAAATATTCAATAAAGAGAATTTAAATAATTAACAGAAAATATCGGTGCAGTTATTGGAAACGTTTAATGTAGTTATGAGTGTGGAAATAATTATGTAATTATTTTGTTCAGCGTTAAAATAATGATATGTTTAGATAAGTTTACTCTATACCCATTCAATGAAAATTAAAAATTAACTAGATAAGTTTGAGAGTCCATCGAAAACAATAAAAAATATAGTTTCTGTTTTTCTTCAGTTTTTAACAACTTAATAAATAAAATAATCAAATAAAATGGCTTTTAAATAATAAAATAAAATTAATGAGATCGTTTTGATTATTTAATGATAAAGAAAAAGCTTTGGATATATTTTTGCAGAACGTAAAATATTTCCACTTTAAAAGAAAGTTCTGACGAAATGAAAATGGAGTCAATAAATTGGTTTTGATATATATCACCATAAAAGATTCTTAAGGATTTGATTTCATAAATAAAGAATGATGGCGAGAAATAAAAGTAATATCTTGTTATAGGATATTGTATAGTTTCTGGAAATCATTTTACTCAAATATGTTAAAGAGAAAGTTAAAAGGTTCCATCTTTACTTATTCTTATTTTCTACGAAACTGCTTTTTTCTATTATTATGAACTAAATAAAAGTTTTTTTTTTGTATAAATAATAATAATGGTGATAAAAATTTAAAGGTTATTTTTGGGATAATTTAAATAATTTATTTTAATGGAATAAACAAAAATCTTCATAAATTCTGATGTTCATTTTACAGAAAGAATAGATGTAGAAGTTAAATTATTTTGTTTTGATATATTAAATATTTGAATTTTTTTTCTTTCTTGGAATATATTTTTAGATATAGCTAAAAGTATTTTTAGATATATATATACGTCGAAACTTGTAAATAGCAAATATATAAATTTTTAACATTTTTGTTATACGATTCCTAAGCTATAAGATAATATAGAAGTACTGTACATGTACTGTCCATCTTCCTTCTAAAATGCCAGCTATCCAATTTGATTCCTATGTCATTGAAATTTAAAAAAATTATATAACTGTTTATATATATATCTCTATTATTTTATTTTTAATTTTTCTATTTTATTATTTAATCCTATTCATCATAAATATATGCTTTTTACCTTTTTTTAATTAATAAAAATATTAAAACTATATATAATCAAGTTATTTTAAATATTTTTCAAATTTAAGTCTATATTTTTATGAGAAGTTAAATATTTTTTAAAACTGACTGAATTAAGTGAGATAATGGGATATTAACATCCAAAACTGCATATGCAAAATAATTCATATGTATGCAGACATTTTTATATTCTTGGATACAACAAATGCTGGTTATAATGAACAATTCATCCCAGTCCTTGAAGTCATCATAATTGAGTTTTACTGTACAGTAGACTTGCAGTTAACCAGCACAGTCGAGAAATTAATTTCCCCAGATAATCTGAAAAATATTAAGAAAAATGGAATTATGGACAAAATGCTTTCAATATTAAAAAATAAATAGTTTTTAATATTGCAAATTTGTTTATTTGCAGAAAGGAATTCTTGTGATATTTGTAATTTTAATATGATTCTAATTTTAATTGCC
>AYEL01052244.1:0-29591 GCA_000484575.1 Olivierus martensii | reverse complement strand
TTAAAAATACTCCGTGCTTCTCGATATATAACGTGCACTATTATTTATCTGACGTAAAGTTTAAACAATTAATATTATTTTTGCATTCTATTACAGTATTTAATAATGTACAGTATTTTTTGTAACATTTCAACGAACTTTTTTTTTATTATGACGTCATCAGAGTTTCCCGTTTCGTGCGTTTTCCCGGCTCGTTCGACTTTTCGGGCCGGTCCCCGAAAAGTTTCAAAATCGGGGTTTCACTGTATTTCAGATTCCAAAAATCTATTACCAATTTATAGAATTTTTGGTACAGAATTTTTTATATGCATGGGCTAGAAAGGAAATTTTTTATAAAGAATTTTTATTAAGGATATGTGTATAAATTGTTAAAGCATATTGTAGCTCAACATTATTGAGGTCTTTATTGTACAACAAAGGAATGAAGCAACTTCTTTTAAATTCCAAATTAAGATAGAAGTTTTCTTCTTTGTAGATCATATTTGGCTATCAATTATATAAATGTGTTTTTTATTTGTATCTCATTATTAATGATCATAAATATTATTTCAGAAACACTTTAGTGAAAGTCAGTTTGAACAAAAGAGAGCTGATGGGAGAAAGAAGCTCAAATCCAATGCCATTTCTGAATATACTTTTAGTGATATTATTCAAAATCCCATAATAAAAAAACATGAAAGCTTATTTTCCAAAATGTCATTCTGTCCATTTTAAAATTATGAAACAATTTTTCAAAACAAGAATTTATTTTCTTCTAAGAAAATTTAACAAAGCCAGTGAAACTAAGAAATCTGCTAAATGTGATAGTAAATCTGTAGGCATGAGAATTGCCATCAAAAATTTGTAAATAAATTTTTACACTGTTTACTATTAAAAATTTTTTTCTTGATCAGGAATTGTAAATAAAACTTGAAATTCTATTTTAAAATTGTCTGGGATGTGTCAATTTTTCCTATGTTAGTATAAAGGTAACAAACTTTTAACTGAAATAATGTAAATAAAGAAATTAATATGTAGAATATGTTAATGTTTTGCTAGAACATTGTTATATATATTACATATATTAATGTGCTAATATGAAAAATAAATAAGTTATATATATATAGCAGCATAATATAATTTTCTAATGTTATAACATTGTTATGAACACGTACAGCATTATTTTTATTTAACTTTAATTTCTTTAACAAATAAAATAAAAATTTTCTAATGTTATAACATTGTTATGAACACGTACAGCATTATTTTTATTTAACTTTATTTATTTTATTTGTTAAAGAAATTAATAATAATAAAAATAGCGTTAAAATTTCATTATCAGTTATTAGGTCCGAAAAAATGCACGTAAATTGTTTAAATGTGTCAATGTGTTGTTTACTAGCAGACGATAAAGCTGCTCTTTGCACAAACATGGCAGAGTGTCGCAACTTTCCCTATCTAGTACTTTAATCCTACATTTCCAATAGTACCATCTATTGGCAATAATATAAACTACAATTTTAATTTTTATTCATTAATTTTTAAATTATTAATAATGACAATTTTTTGGCTGTTACAGAAATCAGAAGATTAGTCCTTTTTTAATGATATGCTATTTATAAGAATCAGTACAATGACTCAACTGCAAAGGATATCTACACATCCAGCCAGTCACATTTTGCTATTAATATATATTATGATAATATTGGGATAGAACTATCATAACAGACATATCTAGTATATTGAAGCAAACTGTTTTAAAATTGCATTTTTGATTGACAGCAATACCAAAATCACTTAACTTGTAAGCTACTTATAGAGAAAAACTTGGGAAATATGTTGACTTATCAATTAAAAAAAAATTTTCCAATTGAAATTAAATAGTTACAAAAGTGTCAATTACATTATCTATTACAGGAATCATACCTGTGAAATTGCAAAGTCGCGGATTAGAACGAATGCCAATACTATTAATTATTAACTAAGCCTAACGGTCTAACAACTCTGCAATCCTGAGTTCGGCCTGAGTTCAGGTCTTAACTAAACTCTAACTTAAATATAATTAAACTTATGCTAATAAATTGAATAAATTCTTAAACAAGTTAAATAACAAAAAAAAATAAAATTTATTAGACTTCAGTTCAAACAAGTTAAATGACAAAAAAATATAAATTTATTAGACTCAACAAAGTTAGATAATAAGAAAATATAAATATATTAGACTCAAAAACACTTTCAAAAGTGTTAATAAATGCTTTATTGAAACTATAATAAAGCAACAATTAACTAACAAAACTTGTTTAATCCAATTCAAATATCAAAACAACTATTCACAAAAAAGAACCTTAAATACTACTTAAATTCTACTACCTCCACCACTGATACAAACTTCAAATAATCGTCGATCTTTACAAAAAACACAACTGTCACTTCGCCAACTTTACGTTTGATACACCTCGCTTGGTTGCCGTTTTTGTAGTCTTTTATATCCGAATGACTTACAGTCCCGTGTTGCTTCATTTTCATACTTATATGTAACAAGTTTAAAGTTATTAGCTTACAGAGTAGTCAATTCATGTCATCCTCTTTACAATCATATACGAACAAAACATCAATACGAGATCATTCTTACATTCTCATATCAGACTTACAGAGTAGTCAATTCATGAATCCTCTTTACAATTTAATTATATAATTTATTAGCTTACAGAGTTATTCATTCATGTTATCCTCTTTACAATTAATTTATATATTAACAAAACATCAAATACGAGATCATTCTTACATTCTCATATCGGACCAGTGGTAAAATTAGATGATAACGTCATTACCCGGGACAGCTCTTCCGGAGTACAGTTCCCGATTCTGTATCACATGATTACAAACGAAGACGGAGAAGGTGGATGTAAGTCAACTCTTAAACTAAAATATAATATGTTAGATAATAATGAAAATAACAATAAATAATAAAGTGCATAATCAAATAAAATAGGACAGGTCAGAGTTAACTTCCTCGCATCTCCAAGGCAGGTTCTGAATCGATTCTTAACTATCTTCATGTTAGAAAATGTACCTTCACACAAATAAGTACTACCAAACGTTGAGATTACTTTCCGACTAAAATCACAAAAGTTAGGAAAACGTTGGTTAAACAAAGCAGTTTACCCATGTGATTTGTTATGAAAAAGTCATTTTCCCACCACTACTAATATACTCGATTTTCATTTTCTATTTTACGTTTTTTCTCACTCATTTCACAAATGCAATGAACTTGTGGTAAAATAAAAATTAAATTAAATTAAACAGTAAAATAAAATTAAAACAGGATCTCACAACAATGGTCACACAATCACTGAAATGGTGTGTGTTAGAAACCAAAAAATAACTAAAATACAATCACAATTCAAAACTTTAAACTCAAGTAGCTAAAACTAAAATTGATGTGATTGAAAGTCTTATAAATATGTGATGTCATTGATAGCTTGTTGATCGTTAAATAATTACTAATAATTAAGAAAAATTAATTAATTGAATTAATATAATTCAATTTTAGGATTCTTTTTATTAATCTCTTAAAAAGTAATAAATAAAAGTGAAAAAAAACATAAAAAGTAATATTATATCACAAATCGTGAAAGCCTCGCGGGCCACATAAAATGGCTTTGCGGGCAGCCTTTTGGACAGCCCTGTTATAGAAGATCAATTGGATAAGTTGCAGGATGCACACGTATTTAGTAGACTAGACCTCAAGAATGGATTTTTCCATGTTAACATCAAGGAAAAGAGCCGGAAGAATATTACATTTGTCATGCACACAGGTCAATTCCAATTTAGGAAAGTTCCCTTTGGACTATGTAATTCTCCTGCAGCTTTCCAATGTTTATAAATTTAGTATTTTGAACATTGGCTAGCAAAAATATTGTTTTTATATAACAATTCCAATTTAGGAAAGTTCCCTTTGGACTATGTAATTCTCCTGCAGCTTTCCAATGTTTATAAATTTAGTATTTTGAACATTGGCTAGCAAAAGTATTGTTTTTATATACCATGAGTTTTTCTTGAAACTAAACACTCTGATTTTTGGCATCGAGCCAATTCTGATACATCTATCAAGTCAGGAATTGCTCCCCATGAAAATTTATTTATATTTTTAATTCTAACGATATTTATTTATTATTGCATCCAAGAAACAAAAAACGATTTACCATACAAGATTATTGGATTTTAATGCTGGTGTAATTATACATTTGAAAATAAATCGCTGAAAATTTACATGAAAAGATGTGTAGCAAATAGAAATTCTGTTGTTACTATAGCAACAGCGTAGAAACGTATATGTGCCGCAATTCAAACATTTTTAAAAATTCCGAATATTATTTACAACGATCATGAAAAGATGTGTAGCAAATAGAAATTCTGTTGTTACTATAGCAACAGCGTAGAAACGCATACGTGCCGCAATTCAAACATTTTTAAAAATTCCGATTATTATTTACAAGGATACTGAACGAGTATGGATGGTTCGAGCAAGTAATTCAGGCTTATCCTATAGGCGCATGAGAGATCATTTTGTGGTGCTGTACCCTGGAAGACCTATTCCATCGTGTCTACAATTAAATCTGTTGTTGAGAAATTCCAAAAAGATGGGAATGCCAACTTCATCTGGTCAATCCAGGAATGTTGTATAACATAGTACTATTACTGAAGATACTTCACCCATCTCAGTAGCTTGGCATAAATGAAAAAAATAGATAATTGAAATGAACATTTTAATTATGTGCACTTACTTCATTTTTTGCTCATCCATAACACCAACAATTCACATGGAAATTTTCTGACATGCAACTAATATATTGTAAAATTACAGTTACCATACCATAACAGTATTTCAAGATGATGGCAAATATACCAAAAATCCTTTGGCTTATATTCAAAACATATTCAAATTTGTGAAATAAACTTCTAATTGATTTAATTGTGAAATATATTACTAAATACAGGATATATGAAGTTATTTCAGTACTTTTGAGGTAAAATAACAGCAGTATCTAAGTTATGAACAAAAGTTACATATGAATTAAGTTTATAACTTGAGAAACTTTTGAAAAACTAATAAATATTGGAGAAAACACTATTATAATTATCAATTTATATCATATATTTAAAAATTTAAACAACAACTTGTTTCTAAAAATTTTTGGTTATGAAGTGTAACAAAAAAAAAAAATTAAATGACTGAGAAGTAGAAAAATGAATATGATTAGTATGTTTTCTATTTTGAAGTTTGTCAAAATAGAAAATACACTAATTAAAACTAATAAGTTTTGCTTAATTAAACAATATATCAAAACTATAAACATATTTTAATACATTGTTATTATATGTACTAGGAATTGTTATTTAACAAGATTTATAACTGTGTATGATGATGATGATAATGTTAATATACAAATACAGTATATTATTTTTCAATAAAATAAATATATGTGAAGAATCAAATCTAAATCTTTCTATTTCTACTTATTTCCTATTATATTTATTTATTGGATATTTTATTTATTTAAGAGTAAAGATACTTACACTCCCAACTTAATCTTTCAAAAAATGGAGGTAAGAAACAAAGTGGTTTCATCTTCAAGAATATGTATCATGACATCATCCAATTTGAATAACATCACTTCCAAACAGGGATTTTGTAACAGAGTTAAAGAATTGTCTTTCTATTTTTCTACTCTCAGAATATTAAATTGTTCAGTAGCTTTATGTAAATGAGCTTGAGTGCAAGCCTACCATGTAAGTTGCTTAGATGCCTGATCTTGACAAAGTTTGAAGGGGTTGAATCAAAAGTGATGTTCGGCTTAGCAATATTGTTGAATTATCAATTGGCTATTTGAGTGTTTTCTTATAGCATGAATGGAGGTTTATTAGTATAGTTAATTTAAGAATTCTTTTGATGTTTAGGGTATTCATTAATAAGCTTGTTGTTTGTGGATCATTGTTTGATAATTAAATAAGCTATTTTTACTAATATGTTGTGCTTTATTATTTCAATAAACTGTTTTAATTTACAAAAAAAAGTAAATTTTTTTTAATTTACTTTTTTTTGTAGTTATTCAATTTATAATTTAAATATAGTAACTTTTTCTGTCAGTTTGATTCTAATAAGTTTGTGATTTTGTTAACAACCATAAAGTTCTGTTATTCATTATCTTTAGTGTTAGAACACTATTATTTTGTAAATTACTTTTCCGGTAGAAGGTCTGACCAGAATGACTCTGGAATTGTTGAAGAGTCATTCTTTTAGGGTATTGCTAGTCTCAAAATTTGTGACATTGCATATATTCTTTGTAACTTTTTTAAATTATAAAATACTTTATATTTTTTAAAATGTGACAACTCTAGTCATGATTATTCCAAATATAAAAATCTTTAATAATTTATTAGCCAATAAAAGCATAAATAAAACAATTAATTAGTTAAGATTGATGAATTGATCACATAATCCTTTTGATTAATACAATTTCAAATTTTTTTTTTTAACTTGAAATTAATTAAATAAAATTCAACAACAAATTTTATTAAATTTAGATAATATTTATAAAATATAATTTCCACTGACAGGTTGATCCAATATTGATAATTTTTGACAGGTTTGCTTTCTTAGAAATTTCTAATAAAATAATGATATGGAATCATAAAATTTAAAAGAGATATTGCTTCAAAATAGGTATGTTTTTCTCTTATTAAATCGTTAATATCTGACTCCATATCCATTATTTTTAATTGGCTTTTTCTCTAATAGCTGTAAACAACATACATGAATTTTATTCAGATTTAATAATGTTTGTGAAAATTATTGTGCTGATAGATGAAGTGATTGATGGATAAGCTTATCTGATATATAGTAGATCCCTGACTTATGCAGTTAATTTGCCCCCAAAATTTCTATTTAAGTCAAAAACAATGTAAATCCAACTATGCTTAAATTTGATATACATAAATGGATTCATTAGTAAATGGAATGACTAAATGAAATTTATGAGCATACTTTAAGCATAGGAAAAAATTTAATGCCATAAGTAAATATTTTTACAGAAAACTAAATTTTTAATGAATTTTTTTATTCACATTTTAAGGAAATTTAACAAAAATAGATTTATGTATCTGTGTATCTCTGAAACTGCATAAATTAAAACCACTTTAAAATTAATTAAAGTCCAAGCACTAACAGCAGTATAAAATTATAAGTCAAATTTTTTTTATTGTCTATTAAAAACTTTTTCGGTCGTTTTTAATTCAACCCTCCTCAGTTAATTCTTTATATACACAGCGAATACAAGAAAAAGTTTTTAAACAAAAATAATATTAGAACAATAATTGAAACTATTTAAAAAAACAGTTTTGTTTTTTGCGTTACCGTGGAGACCCTAAATTACGATGCGCAATTATATTTATTTCGTTTCAGACTAAGATTTTATTTGATTATAAAAATTAAATGATTCTCCATCCATTATTTAAATAGCTTCTCTTTTAGGGTATATTTCCATGGTATGACCAGCTCTTTACCCGGATATTCATTTATCACATTTCCACTTTTCAATCATCTAATAATTTCTAGCGTTTCATTAAATAAACCCTCATTTTTGATACTACACAGTTTTATTATGTTTGTTTTTTCCCACTCCACTTTGATATTTTCTTTGAATACCTTTCTGTTTAATGCTGTGTTTATTTTGACAGTTTTTTATAACTCTCGTGTTCTTGTAGCCTCATTTCTAGCGATTTTGTTGTCATCCCTATATACTCTTCTTTTTTGTCTTTATCTAACTTGTAAGTTCATTACAGTATCATTTAATTTTTATAATCGAATAAAATCTTAGCCTGAAACATTAGTAAAAAAAACAAGTAAACAGTAAAACGAAATAAATATAATTCTGCATTGTAATTTAGGTATCCATGGTAACGCAAAAAATGAAACTTTGTTTTTTCAAATAGTTTCAGTTATTGTTCTATTATTATTTTTGTTCAAAAACTTTTTCTTGTATTTGGTGTATGTATAAAGAATTAACTGAAGAGGATCAAATTAAAAACAATCGAAAACATTTTAATAGATAATAAAAAAGTTTGACTTATAATTTTACACTGCTGTTAGTGCTTGGACTTTAATTAATTTTAAAGATTTAAACATAGCAGTTGAGTTAAGAACCTAAGTAATTAAAACCACCTAAGTCGGGAATCTACTGATTAATTTATTTCATTTTGGAATGGAAAAGGTCAAAAAATGTTAAGATAAAGTATTAATAATAATGACTATACCAAAATTTTTTAAAACACTTTCAGCAGACAAGATTAAAATTAGATCAAACAAATAAATAAATATTGATTGTCTAACTGGAACACAGTAAAAAGCTCTAGTTGCAAGGCACAAACACTTTTTATTAATCTAGAACATTTTCGGACCAGGTTATAGTCCAACATCAGTAGAAACGTTACTTAACTTAACATATTCTATCGTTCTAATTGATTATGGAATACTTTGTTTAAATATACATACATAGAATATCGAACAATACCATTTTTACATTTTAAATTTTTTAAATTTTCTCGAAGTTTTAAACTTATAGTATGAACTGAAGGACATTCATTTAATAATTTTTTAAACGATTAGACATATTAATATACATATAAATATAATTATTTACATAATAACGCAAGATACATCGTTATAAGATACAATAACGAATATATATATCATATACGATAGTTATTAATATCATACGAGTACACATATAACATATATAAGTTAAAAATAAACATTATTTTTATAAAGGGGTTCGATTGGTACAGACGTTATGTCACCCTATGTCTACTAGTCATAGCACAGTCCTATTATTATAGGAGTAAATGTGTTGTTGTGTAGAGGGTAAAAGACGACAGGAGTATACTTGTATTATAGCAATTACGGAGATATGACGTAATACTGGGATATTATATATATACTGCCAATCTATATACTATTATATTAACATAATTAATATAATTACGTTTATCTATAGTTTCTTTTCAGCTGCCCAGGTCCAAGATGGCGGTAGATTTTCAGGCGTATTGTCATTGATTAAATTTTTATAGCTTGAGCGCTTTACAATTTCTATAGTTTCATGGGTAGTTAACCCTTTCCCGTCATATATAGTTTTAACTATTTTCACATCGTTCCATTGGATATCGATATTGGAATCATAGAATTTAGTAGCTAATGCTGTACTCATTCTGCCTGCTATTATGTCCGTTTTATGTTCTTTGATCCGTTTATTTATATTCCTAGCAGTGCTCCCGATGTAAAAAAGCATAGAATTACTATTACTATCAATTAGGGGAATTTCTTCATACTATAAGTTTAAAACTTCGAGAAAATTTAAAAAATTTAAAATGTAAAAATGGTATTGTTCGATATTCTATGTATGTATATTTAAACAAAGTATTCCATAATCAATTAGAACGATAGAATATGTTAAGTTAAGTAACGTTTCTACTGATGTTGGACTATAACCTGGTCCGAAAACGTTCTAGATTAATAAAAAGTGTTTGTGCCTTGCAACTAGAGCTTTTTACTGTGTTCCAGTTAGATATAGCAAGAGCTGTTTATACTGTAAATATTGATTGTCTTTTGTAAAATAAAATATAATAAAGGCAAAAGCTTATAGTATTTATTAATTTGTCTTCCTTTTGAGAATAGTGAAATCAATGTTATTGTGACTAATAATTTCTGAAAAATCTAAACAAGGGTGATATAGAAAAAAAAAATATGAAGTAAAAAAGAATTGTTATTTCAAACAAATCTCATTTGAAAGACATTTATTTAATTGAATCTTTATTGTAGTAGAGTCATCTACTACAATAATAACAAATTTGTTAATTTGATGTCACAATAAAAAATTATAGTGAAAACAAAGAAATCATCTTTATCAAATACATTTTAATCTTATAAATTGTATTTCTGGTGTTTTTACAGAAGTGACACGTTTTTAAAAAAACTTTATTTAAATGCATAAATATATAAAACTGAGACTGAAATACTGTCTGCTCACTTTATTTTACTTAGAAAAAAACCATTGTTGCACAAATCTTGGTGACAAACATTCAGGACAAGTAAAGGCTATTTTACTAGGAAAAATGTCCAACTGTGGCCATCTTTTACATGTGTTGTCCAAAGTGATACAATCAGATTTCATGATCTTACATACCAAAAAAGAAAAAAAAAAAAATGTTGAACTATTTAAAACATTTTTTCTGGATAAATTAAAACTTGAGATCAATTTTTACAAAAAAATTTGAATTACAGTAATTATTTCATTAGTTCATATATACCAATCATTCCTCTAGGAAAATATCCACAGTCAAAAATTTGAATGATATACACAATTGAACTATAAAACACAATTCAAATAAAATCAATTTTTGTACAAATAATGAACAGATAATAATAATAATAATAATAATAATAATAATAATAATATTAATAATGTACACATTTACACACAATTTGATTCCAACCAAGTATTTGCAGTATACAAAACAATCTACAAAACATCTAATAGTAGTATTACTATAGCTTTACAATTTTCCAATGCACAAAGAAAGTTTTTAATTCTTGTACATCAAAAATCCTTAGGTAGAGGGAGAGGAAAATCATCTATGATGCATTTTTCTGAAGAACACAGTATGTAGCAATGGACTTTTGTAAAGTCTTTGAAACAAATGGTTCTTAGATTTGGAAAACATACCGGCACGAGCAAAACATAATTCATTTTAAAATTTTGACACGATTTGAAATCGCTGTATTTTCTAAATTTTGATAATTCTATGAAAATTTGAATTTTTATATATATATTTTTTCATACATTTGAACTACAAAAAGGATCAAAGCTGTTTTCGTAAACATTCAACTTGATACCAATCACATTATTCTGTTGGAAATAACAAGGCACTCCACCATCACTTAAAACTATCGGCTCTGAGCTCTCTTGTTCCCGTAATCTCTTCAGCATATTACAAATTCTATACATTATCACTGCCGGTATGGAACAAGAGTGAAAATACTAAGCTATATAAACATTTTTATTTAATCTCCATAGATGCTATATTAATAATGGCAATTCTTTGCTATCCTTTACTGTTCTGTATTCTGAAAATCAATATTTTGCTGTTAAAAACTTCCAGTACATAAATTTGTTTCTGACTAAAAAATGTTATTTCTGGGCAATGACTATTCATACATACAATGTATAGAAATAAATATCAAAAAAGTCTTGTTCCCTCAACTGATACAAATCCAAATCAACAATTATAATACAGCTACTGGCACGAGTCATAAATATACAATAACAGAATGACTTGACTTTCACACCAACACACATGAACATGGTAAATTATATACTTCTTTGCATTTTCTAGACACTCAGAAATTTGCCTTTATCACAAAGCTCAACAGAATAAAGACAAAATTGGAAGTATTAAAAACTGTGAGGTAGGATGCGTCATCACAAATTTTTCAGTTTTAGTGGCAAAGTTATCAATAAAATTTCTGCGCTGAAGCAGACAGAACTCATTCTTCATCAAAGAAACTAATGCAAAATTTTTAAAGTAAACAATTTTTAAACAATAACAACAAAAAAGGGATAGGAAAAATAATATTTATATTCTAATATATCACCCATGAATATTTTATGAAAAAAAGGCTATTTAAACAGTATGTACGGCAGTTAATGTATGAAAAATTTCTCATAGAAAATCCTATAATGCATAGTGTTTAACACTCTGGACATGTGATTTAGAATAGGATCTTGTTAAACTATTTTTAAACAGTGCATCTGCAAATCAATGCTGTCAGAATTAAGTAAAATAAAAATGATTTCTAATCTTGAAAACTATGATAATGGCATTTCCAAATCCTATATATATATATATGGATAATTTACAAAATAAACCAACAATTCAATATTTATAAACAAAAATTTTATTTTCTGTATTTTTGAAAAAACAACTGCTTAA
This sequence comes from Olivierus martensii, assembly GCA_000484575.1. Classification (NCBI taxonomy): domain Eukaryota; kingdom Metazoa; phylum Arthropoda; class Arachnida; order Scorpiones; family Buthidae; genus Olivierus; species Olivierus martensii. The sequence continues at coordinate 17,564 of AYEL01052244.1, read as the reverse complement.
CATAAATACTTTGTATTACATAAAGAATAAGCACAACTTGAAGTAGAAATAAAAGGTTTATTTTTAACTTAAAATCCGCAAACGCTTTCGGTCAAACGACCCACTTCATTGGAACTCCGCCTGAAGAGGGTCGTTTGACCGAAAGCGTTTGCGGATTTTAAGTTAAAAATAAACCTTTTATTTCTACTGCAAGTTGTGCTTATTCTTTACGTAATACAAAGTATTTCTGTATTTTATACAAAAAATACAAGTTTTTATTTGAATTGGCAATCACTTAATGCTTCCAGTTAAAAATATATCATAAATAATAAAAGCATATTAGTGAACCATTGCATTTTTTATTTAACATAAATATTAAATATTGTGTGTAGATGATTAATTTGATTTAATATATAAGAAATTATCTTTTTAAAAATATCAAAATAGTTGGAATATAATTACAATAATTTCTGACAGCACTGCAGCAGTTGCATGCATAAAAATTGGAAAGAATGTTAATGAAATAACTATTGTTACCATTCTTTGAACACGATGATGATATAATTGGCAACCGTCACATCATTTGTTAGTCTCATCATTTCAAGAACATTGAATTTACAAATGACAATTACTATACATGGACATATGTATCATATATACATCTCCTATCATCTCCTGAGAAATTAGCTGCTTTATTACAATTTTTAAATCGGTGGAGATTCTATAAAGAGTCACCGTTTCTGTACATTTTCTGATTTGCCTAAAGAATTCCTTTGTCAGGGAACTCTGTGATGTGATGTTTGCTGCGTTGACCCTGAAATATAAAACAGTTTTATAAATGATTGTTATTCATTATTCATTTTTTTTAATTTTAATTTATTGATATTATTGTTTCTATTACTGTCCCAAAAATAGTTTATAAATTCATTTCAAAAATTTTATAGTTAGTATTTTTCATAAGAATATTAAATCAATTAAAATTTGGATTCTTTGCCAAATATCATTATTCATATTTAATAATACTAAATCTTTAAGTGATTACAGATTTTTCAAATAAAAATAATTAATGTAAGCATTCTATGTAAATTAAACATATTTTATTAAATACTAACTGAATAAAATAGGTTTAATTATTAAAAAAATCTGTAAAATATTTATATAATTAACATATATAAAATAAAATTTATTTTGGGACATACAATAGTAAAATGAAAGATAACACAAAGTGTAAACAAACATCTTTATAGAAAGGCAGAAGAAACTGATATTACATAAATAATTTTCTGTAAAATTAATAGCAGAATATTAATATTAGCTAGATTAATCCAAGTTAATTAATATGAATAGAGCCAATTAAATTTGTTTTTGTAGAATTTTTCTCCAAGCCTACCTGAGTGAGAGGAGAGTGGAAAACTGTGGAAAGGTGTTAAGAGATGTGGAGGGAGTGAAGTAAAGCTGTTTTCAGCATGATGTCCCAATATGCCTAGAAATGAATTTGGGGATAGTATGGATAACAAATGACAACTGAACATAAAATTATATCTTTCTTCCTATAAACATGCAAAATAAGCAAGCATGCAAAATAAAGTTACTAAATAATTAATTAAATTAAAAGATGTGCTACATTATTAAAAAACTGATAAATTATACAAAGCAAATATGTAACATACGGAACAATAAAAAAACTTCATTCACTATTTTAAATTAAAGAATTTTTTCATTTAAAATCATATCATTTCATATAATTATTTAAATATAATAAAACAATTTTAAATTTCAATAAAAATTCAAATAGTTATTAAGTTAAAATAATGACAACAAAAAAAAATCTCATAAGATTAATAAATAACATAAAGTTAGGATAATTTCAGTTAAATTTTTATCCATCTAGATGATTCATAAATTATTTCAAAATTGTGATAGACGAGTTTTCTTAAAACTTTTAGTTTTAATTATTACCTTTATCATTAGATAATAACTGTAACTAATTTTATATATGATATTATTCTTTTAATGCCAAATTCTAACTTAAAAAGACTTGAAAAAAATATTTCTTTCATATATTTTTTTGTGGTGATATTTTATTTTTTTATTTCAAATTTCCTAATACTCACAATATATTTAAATTATTAAAAAAATTTATTAATTTGTCTGTCAAAAAATGTTTAATAACTAACACTTTTTAGCATTAATAAGTTTTAACAGAAACAATGCATAGTATCTAACTAGCAAGAATTGATACAGAGTGATTATTTTATACAATATTTCATTTGCAAGGGCCAGCCATTACACAACAATAATTCATTCATTAAAGAAAACTTGCTATTTCTTGAGTGTAGTCATATATTTTATTTTATCAATTCAGTTTTTTAAACTAATTTTTATACTTTATGGTTTCAAATAAGTTTGTAAAGTTTATTAAACCCATAAAGTTTTTTATTGATGCAAAAAACTTTAATACATCCAGACTATATTTTGAGTTGTTTTGGTTTGCATTTTTTCAAAGTTGCACCAAAAAAAAATTAAGACATTTTTTTTGATAATATAAACTTCTTACTGTAAATATTGAACAAAAGGAAACTAAAAGCCAATTTATCTTACTTATTTGGCTTTTAGTTTACTTTTATTTTTCTTAGAGTCAAAAAAATTTGCATTTGTATCATTCCAGGAATCATTTTTCCTTTGGTAACACAGGAGCTCACATTATGTTGTTTGATTACTGCTCCCAATATATTTGTATATATGTACTTCTGGTACTGCATTACATAAATACATATAAAATCCATTTATTTTGACATTTGTCATCTTTAAGAAATTGATGGCAATAACAACACATCAGGAATATGATTAAGTTATATATTCCTGATGTTTTCTTATAGCTATCAGTACAACCAAATATAACACAACATAGTATAATGAAAATTTTACAAATAAACAATTCATTAAAATTAATCAGCCATATGACCATGTGGTAAAGCATTTTTGTATACCACTTTGGAGGATTTAGGTTCAAGTTTAGGTTCCATACTTCTAATTTGTCAGGAAGGGTGTTAAATCCCACTCTTCAACCTTCCAATTGACCTACCATGGATGTTGGCCAGCTTGTAATAAGCTCTGAAAATGGCCCCAGATAAAGCATAGCCCATGAGATATGGTGACAATTAACTAATCTAACATTAAAATTAAAATATTTTAATCTAAACACACAGTTTTTACTTAATTTATCAAATCTATTGCAGTGCTAAGTTACTTCACTCAGTTTTACATCAGCAATATGATGATTTATAGATGAGATATGCACATCATTCATTACACCTCTTATTCTTTCTTTTATAGTGAAAACTCTTCTTTCTTTAATAACAGCACATTGTATTGTTCAGTTTCTGCTTTAAGTATGTAGCAGATAGCGTGAACATAATATGGATGCCTTTTGCAATTTTCTGTTTGTCGAAAATAGTAGTATTGGTTCCTTATCTTCCATATTTCAATGATTTCTTACAGAAATTATTATTTCTATTTGCATCATTTTAATTTGCATTACATTTTTGAATAATGCATCTCAAACACAAAGTGAGATCTGGATATAATTATAGGCAGCATGCCACAATTTTATTTTTAAAGTTAGTAAAAGGAGCCAAGAAGTTAGAAAATTTCTAGTTCAGAAGCTAATGTAAACCAGTTGTATATAATTAAAAACATTCCTTTAATAAAGTATTTTTCTGCTTAATGCTGGATTTTTTTACCAATCAATAAATATTAAAAAAACAAAAAGGATTTTTTTCTGCCTAATGCTGTATTGTTTTATTATAGAATAGAAAATTTTTGATCACTGTCAACAGGTCTACATCAGCTTAAGGTGGGAAAAAACCATTACACAGAAAACTGGGATGTTTTCTTTTCTGTAATAACGGATTTTTTTCTGAATAGCGCTATGCCAATTTTTTGTCTTTATATTATACAACTGTAGTCAAAAAATGTTTTTCCCAATATTATAATAGTATATTATGGCATTATGGTTGAAAAGCATTACTTTACAAAAAGATTAATTTCAATTTAATAAAAGTAAAACATTTCAACTTCATTGATCATTTCAACTTATACTCTGTAAACTTAGAGTTTACTTTTAGAAGGAGGTAAACTTTAAATATACAAACATATGCTACTATAATAAAAATAGAAATATTGCTTAATTCTTTCCTCTTAACTAATATCTGGTTCTTGGGATTTCCTGGGATCATTTATTTGACCATGAATGAATGTTATTTTTCTTGCCATTTCATAGAATTTTAAATTTGAGCAATCTAAAAATAATAACAGATTGAAATTTAATTTGAAATGAAACTGAGAAACCATGTAATTTGTATTGATATTTAACCTAGAACTACCCCATTTATAACTTTTATGTGCTAATGAACATTAATTATTGTAATAAATTTAAAATTCCAAAATTTTCATATCATCAGCATTTTTTTTACCAAATGACATGAAAAAATTATATTTAGAATTTAAAATTCTCAATGAGGTTTCATATCATCATCAAATTGACCTTTATAAAAATTTTTTATCTCCTTATAATTTTACTAACTATTCCAAAATAATATACTATTAATTGACTGCTATGGATGCATAAATATGTCCAATCAAAACTATTGATGTGGACTATGGACATACATATATGTTAGCAATTGTTTCTATTCAAACACACAAAAATAAATATTTTCAATGTGTAAAAGCCTAGCCATAATAGTAAATCTAAACAATTATTCTCATTTATTAGTCTTTTTATGATTTTATTTTGCCTCAAGTGCAGAGCATAATTGGATGCAATCGGTCCATTTAGCCCATATCTAGTCCTGGATAAAAGCTTCATTAAAAGGTGGATCAATTATCAAATAATAAATAATATACCGGTAATAAATGTTTAAAACTTAAAAATCACAATAAGCCAACTTGTAAAGAATCAGAGCCAGAAAATAAAATGAAGCATAGAAGCCACTAATGCACCATCTGTTATTAAGATAAAGCACTATTCTCTAGCGAAAGCATCTTTATTTTAAAATAATCTAATTTATAGTTATTTAGCAAAAAATATATAGGACATCCAGTTAACAGAATACAACTGTGCAAAGTTTTATAATGATATGGTAGGCAAAAATAGAGTTATTATAATAAATATGCACATTTTTTCAAGTTAAAAGTCTTGGTTAATGCACTAACTAATTAATAATGAAAAATAGCTATTTAATATTCAAAAATTGAGGATTTCTTCTATATTGTATTATTTTAATAAAAAAGCTTGGGTAAAATTGATAAATTTAAAAAATCTACTGTTATTGTTTGCTGTATTGCTTCTTAAATATTTTGTTGGATTGGAATGTTTTTGATTTTTCAATGCAAATGTAAAGCTATGTTAATAAAATAATAATATGAATGTTAGTATGCACAATCTTATTCTTCTTTTTATTAATGCACTATCTAAAATAAAAGTTAAATAAAAATATGATGTATTTTAATCCATTCAGGTCTGTTGCTGTATAGTCATGTCATGGAAGTGGAATAAAAAACAATAAAAAAGGGTTAAAAAACAAAATCCTGATTTAATTATTGCAGCTATTGTGGATTGGTTATTTTTGTGCTTATTGCCTGAAAATATATCATCCCAATGATAAAAAAATTTTGCAAACAAAAATTTTAAAAACTAATTACATTTTTATGGATAATGATTTGAATGGATTCTATTAGTAGAATTTGGATTATTTTTTATCCAATCTTATCAATTCTGCATTCTATTCTATTATATTATGTTAATCTTATTCCAGTTTTGGGATGAGAATTTTATTTTTGAAATTTTAAGAAAAGTGAAATTTTCATATGTGAGCTATAAAACTGGTAAAACTGAAAAATAAAAAATAAAATAAAATAGTATTAATAATTACTGGTTAATTCTGTTAAAATAAATAATAACATTTCTCAATTGTTCATTTTTTTCTCTCTATATTTACTGCACTTTACATAAAAAAACAAGAAAATTCAGATGTAACAATAAAAGTGCTGTATCCCTTTAAATAGCCTTCAGGTTATTTAAAAGGATTTATTGTTTGCACTTTTATTGTTTTATGGTGGCCAGTCATTTCCAGGAAATTGTAGCTAAGTCTATTTTACTGCCCTGAATGTAGTATTAGGTATAATGTGTCAGTAATGCATCTGCAGACCAATTAGAACAAAATAAAGAATATTATAGTTATTCATATATGAAAGATGATGTTTTTTGTATATATTGGGTTTTTTTATATAAAGTTAAAAATTTATAAATAATTAAAATAAAATTTATTGAAAAGAAGAAAAACATACCAACAAACATATTTTATTAATAATAATGACAATTTTTCAATAAATTTATGAAATAATTATATGGCAAAACTTCATTAATGAAAATTTGCATATTTCATTTTTTTACTGATAACTTGATTTATTTTCATATCAGTATTATCACAATGTGAATTTTTTGAATATTAATTAGGCTTAATTTTCAATATTTCAAGGATGTCAACAGATTAAAGTTGTTCTAAAACTTTCTACCTTCTTATATTCAAAAATGCACAGATAAAAAGCTCAATTAGAGATAAAAGACATCATCATTACGAAAAACTATGAATTATCAATTAAAATAGATATATATATATATATATATATAATACAGGCAGTCCTTGACTTATAACAGGGTTCAGTTTCAAACTCTGTCACGAACGGGTTTTCTGCCCGAACGTGACCCAGGATCGAGACCCGCACCCCAACCGCCTTTCTAAATTTAATTTGCCCCACTTTTTCTTAGAATCCTTAAAACATTCCCCCCCAACAGGCCGGTGTTGGGGAAGGAAGACGGGGCCACAACAACGGCCAACAAGCGACCTTGACATTCGTCCTTCGGAGGCAATATCGTCCTCGACGCAATGGCAATCGGGTCCTTGTTGCTACAGCCGACGACTCATTTTTTCCTTCAAAAAAAAAAAAAAAAACAGTTCAAATGAAACAGGAACAAGTTATTAACCAAAATTTATTCATGCTTCGGTACTCTGGAAGTCAGAGAAGATTCAAAATGGAAAAATTCTTCAAAACTGTTATTCAGAGTTGTAGGACTATGTTGAAAATATACAGGTAAGTCCGGTGTGTCAGCAGGTGGAAAACAATGGTGAGTAGATGTACGTCATTGATGTCTTCTTCGTTTCAAAGGAGGACGGAAAGAACATTGATTAGTTACACTGGAACATTGACAGGAACATGGAGTTTGATGTGTGGACGGTGGGCTAACGCCGTCCCTGTTCGGGCGCCAATTGTCACAAACAGGTTTTCTGCCCGAACGTGACCCAGGATCGGGACCCGCACCCCAACTGCCTTTCTAAATTTAATCTGCCCCACTTTTTCTTAGAATCTTTACAACTCTACTGGTATAAGTTGGAATGGTCATAAGTGGCTAAAACTTATGGAATTTTCTCAATTAGAGGTAAAACATATTCATTAAGTATTAGCTTATATTTTATAGCACTTTCAGCTTGATAAGGCCATCTTCAGCAATAATATACAAAGCAAAGTACCTTATACTTAAACAAACAACATTTGAATAAATTTTAAAAAGTTGCCATAAGCAAAGTTACAATATACAAATTAACTTTTTAGTTATAGTCATATATGTTCACATTCTATTAAATAATAGCAAATGTAAGCATAAAAAGATAAATAAAAATAAAATAGGTAAAATAATATTAATCTTAACCTATAACTCATATTAGTACACTGATTCTTTCTTAGTAAATAGAACTTAAAAATTTCAACGCATCAAGCAGGGAAAAAACAATACTCTCATTAATAACATAAAATAACATTTATTAATGAGAGTATTGGTTTTCCCTGCTTGATGAACTGAAATTTTTAAGTTCTAATCTTAACCTAAATAAATGAATAAAGCAAAAAATTTAAAAAGAAAATTAAAAAACAAAAATTAAAACGTAAAACAAAATGTCATTAGTTTACAAAGCATATATAGTATCTGTTATCATGGATTAATCAAATAGCATTATAGACTTCATAATATAAAATAAATTGTGCATTTGGGTATTAGAAAACCAAGTTTAAAGTAAAATAATTTCATAATTACTCTCCTTTGTATATTTTACACTTAAAAAAAGCATAAATGTATCAATATAATGTCCCAGTAAAACATTAGTAGTGAAAAATTCATAAATTTCAGACATTTTGTGACTTATGACTATTTCAACTTACACCGAGTTTGAAACTGAACTGTGTCGTAAATCAAGGTCTACCTGTATTACATACAGAGATGAACTATGAAAATTTTAACAAAGGGCTTGCACTTTATCTTATAAAAACAAAATATCAAATTCTAATTAAATGAAATTCTAATTATTAATTAATAGATGGCGACACTCATCAATTAATTAAAACAATAATTATTCTAATTACGAGATGGCGCTAAAATTAGTTTAAAATTCTTTCAAATCATTAAAATTACCGTTAAAGTTACAAGGGATATAATTTGGCTAGTAAAATTAGGTTCTAATTAAATGTTTTACTTTTAACAAAAACAGAAAATACAAATAATTGTGCTTCAAGAAGAAAACATTTTAAAAAAAATCGCAGAAATTACATATAATAATGAGTAAATTTAACTAAATGGTACAATTTATGCCAGAAGCTGCCTTACATTATTTTGTTCTTCTTTCATGTCAATTGATCTAGGGGGTTTTAAGGCTGAGCGATGATTTTTCAAAAAAGTTTTTACAGAAGGTTTAGGATTAAATTCACTTAAAGGTTTCCCATTTAAGAAGATTGTCATTAAATCTGAAATATGTTGTAAATCAAAGATCATCTTGTTGTGGAAATATTGTTCATCCAGCTGAAAGCTCATTCAGCTTCAGGGCTACTAATAGTAATAGTCTCAATAACAACTTTAGCTTTCTTTACAATATTCAGTTTTCCTGCTAATGAAATCCCAAAAATCATTTAATTTTAATTCACCCATTGAAATCCATCAATTTTTACATAATAAATCTAATTAATATGCAAAAAATTAAAATAATGAAATTCACTTAATTTTCATCAAAATTTTTACAATTTTTTATGATTTTTATCATCATTCTAATGATGTAAAATATTTTTTTGAATTTTCTTTCATAACTTATTGTTCATTATATAAGATAGGAAAAACAATTTTTTTATATGAAATATTAGCCATCCAACAAAATCTTTGGTATTTTTAGATAGTGGCAAGTCTTAAGAATAAAATAAGTATGAATGAAGAAAATCAGATAATATTTTAAAAAATTATTGATAAAAAACTAAGTGTTATGCAAATTTTCATTAATATTTTATCATCAAAGCACACAACAGCAGTATTTTTGAAAATCAACACTTTATAAAATACTGCTGTTGTGTGCTTTGATGATAAAATATTAATCATATTGAGTATAAGCAGGTATAATTTTTAGTATAAATTTTCATTAATTAATTAACTTAATTGAAAAGTGATAAAAATTTATTAAAATATTTTGATTTTTTTTTAATTTAATATGTTTGTTGATATGTTCTCTCTTCATTTCCATAATTTTTATTTTATTTTTTTATAAATTTTTGAATCTATAACCAAAAATATGACACATCAATATACAAAAATCATCCACAATCATACATAAACAGCTATAATATTTTCTAGTTTACTCTAATTGGGATACTTTGCTGACACACTACAGCCAATACCATATGTAGTGCAGTAAAGTAGGCTTGGCTGCAATTTCCCACAAAATGACTGGACACCATAAAACAATAAAAATGCCATGCCCCCTTTTATAGCCTGGGGTTGTTTACATTAGGATTTTCTCGTATTTTATTAAATTATCTGTACATTACGATTTTCTCATATTTTACAAAATTATTTGTAAAAGTAAAGCAATAAAAAAACAAATAAGTGTATTTTAACAGAATTAATCAAAATTTTTGTATTATTGGCAAAATTTTTTCAATTTTATGAATTTTACAGTTCATACTAAAATACCATGTTTTACATAAAATTTCAAAAATAAATTTATCTCACCCCAAAATCAAAATAAGATTACTAAAATATAATGGAATAGAAAGCAGAATCAATAAAGTTTCATGAAAAATAATCCAAATTCTACAAATACAATCCATTTACATTTTCCAACTTTACAACTGAATTTAAAAACAAATTTCAAAAATCAAAAAATTCTGGACCCATCATCAGAAGATTGATTTTCACTCAATAAATGCAAAAAATCAATCCACGATAGCTTCACTGTGTGACTCAGGATTGAATTTTATTTAATTGTTTTTTTAGCATTTTTTATTTTACTCCAATGGCGAAACTTTCGTCATAAGTCTTCATTGGATTAATATGAAATTTAATGTTTGTCCTTTTTTCTCCTTCTGGCCATGGGCATGTTATTTCTTCTATGTTCTATGTCTCTAGGTAACATACATTAAAAACTGCTTTTAGTTCTTCATCATTGAGTTCTTCACCATTTTCATTTTTTATTTTAAATTATTTCCTGCCTTAATCTATTTTATAAAGACATCGCAAGACAGTTCAGTAATTTTTCTTACAGTAATTTGTGAAATTTATTCTTGCTTTCAATCGTTAATCTTTCAAATGCCTTTGATTTTAACATAGAATTAATTTCAGATTTATAACAACCTTGAGAATTTTTAAAATTATTAATAGCATTGATTGTTCTCATGATTAAGGTGTTAGCTTTTATAATGCTTATACTGCAACTTTATAGAGGTTGGTAGTGTTAAACAATTTGATACCCAACAACAAATTTATTGAAAACATATGGCATTTTCCAGCATGTGTTTAAATTTTAAATTATCTACAATGCGTTTGACTGAACATAAATGAAACCAGACAAGACCCCAATTCTCACCTTTCCCATATTTCAAAAACTTTTATGCGCATTAAGTCCCTACTTGCCTATCCTGCTTTGGAGGGCATTATCATCAAATTGCCACTATTTACGATGTACATTCAAATATGCAAATACAAGGAAGAGAAAGACTAACATAAGTTAAAGTATGATTATGACACATAAGATGTGATTTTCTTGGAATAAATAAACAAGCAAACAAAAATTACAAGAGGCTTACAAATTAGAGACAAATTTAACAAAGGACTCACGCTAGCCCCTAAAGCTCATCAGTGATTATAATATAATCACTGGTGAGCTTCAATCAAATTGGCTTCTGAAATAAATTATTTATTATTCGATGGCCAAAAAAAAAATTGTCATTTAGTGGTGTTAAGCCTAATTATTAATGAAATTTATTTTGAATATAAATTGTTTAAGAGTCAACTAAGTACTGTGACACAATATTTAAAAAATTTCAAAAAGTGGAGTTAATTGGTTTGGCTTGTGAACGGCTCATATATCTCTATTTTAGTTGATAAAGGATAGTGGTTTTAATGATACTATTAAAGTATGAAAATATATACAAGTGCTCTCCTACTTATAATCATTCAACTTATAATAAACCAATTTAATGACTGCTCTTTGATATTCCAAAATTGACTATTTTTACAGTACCTCATCTATAATTACTTTTCTGTTTATTAAAATTTAATGTTGTTCAAGGATTGTAGGTTAAAGCAATTAATAAATTATATGACAAAATGATTTTGTTCAAATTCAGAAAGTCATCACAAGATCCTGTGATGCCATCATGATATAATGATCTCGTGATTTTATACTTTAATAAATTCAGAAAGAAAAAATTTCTATCAATTGTAATTCAATTAGTCTGATGATAGCATAATATTTCAATAAATGTGAAGTTTGAAATAATAAATGAAATCAATGCATGAAATAAGTTTCCAATTAAAAAAATTCTTCCTGGAATACAATATGATGAAGATTGGTTGAAATGATCACTTTTCGATAGTTATAGGACACAATATTACAACATTACAAATTTCAATGTTCCTTCAAGAAATCTTTTTCAAATCAAAGAGTGGAAAGACATATAGACTCATAAGTTTATAGATCTTCTGGAAATTATAAGGATTGTATTAAAGAACAGTTGAATGACAAATTGTAGAAGAAATCAATATGCAAATAATCAAACCAAGTTTTTCCAAATATACTGTATATGTTTTCAAACTATGCCTGGCAATATTGGGCACATTTTGCTAGTATTAAATAGTATAGTATCAATCTATTATTTATCTTTCTGACTGACAATTTATGCATTATCTGATACTTTTGATCATTTAGAAAATATGAAATGATTATTTTATAGCCAATTTTGAGAATCATATTTGTGCTCCTGGAGATTGTGTGCACACTGATTGGCTTTCCATTTTCATCAGTTGCAAAAAATTTTTGTTGCATATTTTGATTCTGATTTATCATTATTTAAACTTTGTTAGATATTTTTGTTAAGATTTGGAAATGATGGAAACTTTTAATATTTCTTTGATATTTTCTGCCAGACAAATATTTCAATAAAATCATATTGTAGAGAAATGCAACACAAACATTTCTCCACTTTACACTGCCAAACAAACTCAAATAGTTCACAAACAGCACTATGAAAATTAAAAAAAAAAAACTTTTTTTTTAAATTTCAAATGTAGCTGAGGAAGATTTTAGTAAAAATTCAAAAGTGCTTCTAAAAAGTTGAATTTAATAGTGTTAATTGCACGTGTGAATAGTATTCCTGCCATAGTGCTGTTTGTGAACTATAATGCAACACAAAATGATTGTATCCTGTTCTCTATCCAGCTTTCTCTTAGTATTACATTGTGATATTTCAATGCTATAAATCTGAGATTTCATTTAAGTGGCCTTATTTATTCCAATGCTAAACTAATTTGGAAAATTTTTAAAATTATAAAAGAAATTATCTATTTAATTCAATGAATGTCTTATTATTCTAATGTTTGAAAGTTGAAGATTGGATTATAAACAGATTTCAAATTTTTACTGATTTTTTAACTCTGAAATGAGAGGAGTTGGTTTAGACATGAGTATATATGGTATGTTTTTGTTTTCTTTTTTGTTTTAATCAAAAATGAATGAAAATAAATTGTATTATTAATTAAAATATTAGTTTAGTTGGCATTATTGTTATTATTATCTGTTTGAAAAGCATTTGTTATTTTTTAAATAAATAATAATAGCATTTGTATTGTACTTTATAGTAGTATTTTATACAAGCTTTTTGATAAGCATAAAAGTCTGTTAAAACAAAAATTTATTCAGTAAAGCAGCCTCTTAAAAGTTATAGTTTAGGGCACAACTTTTATATTAAATTTAACCCTGATTGAAAAAAAATAAATGACTGCAGCCAATAACAAAAATCTGTTTCATGACCATAAACTATCAAGTTCTGCTGCCTCTAGAAATACAATTTATTATTAGATATTTGTACTAAATATCTAATAATAAATTGTGTATTTTTCCTACTTAAAGTGCTTGTGGATTTCTTGTATTTCTTTTGTTTTGTGAGTGGATGGAATTTGTTGTGAATTTTTTTATTTTATTTGTGAAAAAAGCAAATTTACTGATGTTCTCAATTTATAGTATTCAGATTAAGATACTTGACTATATTATTTTATTCTCTATTTTCATACTGAAATAATTTGAAGTATTTAATTGTTAATCATATTTCTTTATATATATATATATATAACTGCAAAAATAAAGATAAATAGCACTGATCATTAGAAAAAAGTTTTATTACAGAAATTTTTTCAACCTACTTATGAGGTGTTCTGTAGTATAACTGAATACAGCCTCACAAATAGGTCAAAAATGTTTTTATAATAAAACTTTTTCTAATGATCAATACTGTTTATCTTTATTTCACATCAAGAAGTAAAATATGAATATGATTAACTTTTTAACAAAATTGGATAGTCTAAAAAGAATACAATTACAAACCAATGACATTTAAGAAAAAAAAAATAGAAAACAAAATTTACTTCGATCATTCTGTTGTTGACAAGACTGTTTTTACTCCTTATTGGTTAGAAACAAAAGGAAAATTTTAAATATATAAACTATGTAAAAATCAAAATTTAGTCAGTCATTCCAAATTAATTTCAGTTTCCAGTATAATGCACATTATAAATACAATTTAAGACAACAATTTTCTCCTACATTCCTATGAAAAGTTGCTATTAAGCATATATTTTATTTTGAACTTTCTCAGATTCAAACTTTTATAGTCTAAAAATATTGTTTTAGATAACTTAGTTAAAGTTCTACTGTCTTCTAATTAATAAATGAAAAATAACAGCCTTTTAGACAGGAATAAAAAAAATTATGAACTTAAATGAATAAACTTTAATAAAAAGCATTTTTGGTATACATTCTCATCAGTTTAAATTTGAACTGATGAGGGTGTATACCAGGGCTGTCCAGCCTGTGGCCCATTGCAGTAATGAATGCGGTCCAACATAAAATTGTAAACTTCCTTAAAATATTGAGATTTTCATTTACTTATTGTTGTTCTTTTTTGAAATTTGCCATAACATCATGAAATATCCCATTAATAAAGAAAAAGAAATTTGTTTCATTTTTGTATTAAAAATATTTAAAAAAATAATGAAATTAATGAAGTATTTATTATTTAAATACCTATTTACATTTCTTATTTCCATTTTCTAAAATATTTTTTATTTCAGTAATTAAATCTTCTTGACCTGCTCAATGATTTAAAAAATTTCTGTACGAAAAAAAGTTAAAGATTATCATGTACGACATGTTTGCTTATTTGTCATGGTGGATATTATATACTGTACATTATTTATTAAGTTTTTTGCTTAATAACTATCGTTAGAAATAGTACATTTTATTTGCTGCCCAAGACAATTTTTCTTCCTCAAATGTGGCCCAAGGAAGCCAAAAGGTTGGACATCCCTGGTATATACTGAAAGCACTTTTCATTAAAGTTGATTCGTTTAAGTTTGCATTTTTTCTTATTCCTGTCTAAAAATCTGTTATTTTTCATATACTGTTTTAGAATTTTTCATTCTTCTATTTTTTTAAAAAAAAGATTTTTTTAATATTGTTAACTTGTAAAGTTTTAAAACGTGCCTTACAGAGAATATGGAAGGAATATTCTGTGCTCTAAAGCTTTAATTTTATATTAAAATAATTTCTGTAATTTTGAGAACTGTGGGTAAATAGATAATGACATAATTTAAGATTGTGGTCACTGCAGAAATTTCTTTAAATATATTCATTGTCACAAATAATTTTAATATATACACAGTGAAACCTTGGTAGTTAATCAATCATTGGTTAATTATTATTAATAACTCAGATTATCCTCTCAAAATCAGGTAAAAAGGAAATCCATTCTATAGAAACCAAATACTTCAGTTCAGTAGTGCTTAGCTTTTGCAGATTTTTATCATTAAAAAGATAGCTAGGGAAAGTTATGTGATTATGCAAGAACAGTACATTGCTTATTGTTTTTTGAGAAATTCTAGGTCAAAGGATAGCACAGTGTATATCCACTAGTAAGATAATGTTGCCAACACACATAATATAATGACACACACAATTTAGTGTTTAACTAGTCAAATGTTTTTTTAATCATTTCTTGTTTGCATAGTATAAATTCATTTAAAAACAAACAACTTAGCCAAACTCTAGGAAATAAATCTTTTATTCCAAAACATTTTCAACTTACATATCAGAATTCTTAATTAAAATAGAACTTTAATTCGTGTTTTAACAAATTCAACTTGAATTCATCATAAGCAATGTTCTGTAATATTTATGAGAAACAAAAAAAAAAGTAATCATTTCAATATTCTACCATATAAATCTTGTCTATTATAATAATAAATATTGCAAAATTATATATATTATGATAATATACTGTAAATAAAATGTTACATCATTAGGGCTATACTCCAAATATTAATATCTTGATTATTAATTAAAGCCTCAAATTGTAATGCATTATCATCATATTAGACTTATTTAAGCATGATATAATGATAATGCATTACAATATATTAACATTTCAAGTCATTAAAGAACTAAATTGTAACATACAGTATTACATGTTACCAGTTGCTGCCAAGAAAAATTTTTGGGTCCATGACAAGTCTGTGGTCTGGACCCCACTTAAAAAACTGCATTGTTTTGGTTGAATAAAAAAAGCCATATAAAACATTAATCATTTATTTAAAAAACGTGAACAATAAATTCAATATTTGATACATTACATACCATATTATATATAAAATAGTATATTTTGGCATGAATGCTTTGGATGCTCTGGCGGCAGCATGTGAACTATCGAACATGTTTAATGACACATGTCAGGGCCTGATGGTCAGGCCCTTTTTAATGCTAGGCTTGTGACAAAAGTCTCAGATGTCACCCCCTCTCGGCAGCTCTGCATGTTACTAATATCATACATAGAACATATCTCAAGTACTATGTTCTCTATGTTTTCACTAGTTGGACAAAGCCCATTCTCACACTTATATACTTGAATAACTCTTGTAAATTAATTATTTCAGTTCATCTTGCACTTTCTAGAATTTGTAATATCTTGGCCATGCTCCCTTCACCTTCCTTATGACTTCTACCTCCTGCCATTTGGCCTCTAAATCATGTTCTATTGTTCTTATTGCCAATGCTATATCTGTATTACCTTATTGTATATCTTTTTTTATGTTCTGCTATTCTTATTCTTAAATTCTTTGATATGTATCCTACACACACTTTCTCCTATTAAATGCATGATTATACAAAGGTGTCCAGTGCAACCATGTCTTTTAAAGTCTGGTATAGGAGGATGATCTTTTTAGATCTAGGGTCGGTTCCACTAACATTGTATAACACTACTGTCAGTAAATGACATTGTCAGTGTACAACGATCAGTAACAACAGATTGTTCCACCACAACTTTTGTTAATGATGTTTACTGACAGCGAAGAGCTGACACTACGATTGTTATCCATGTTCCTGGTAAAATACCTATTGGTCAAATTAAAGCACGTGGTAAGAAATGATGCTATAGCAACATGTGACAAGAAAAGATGGCTAGTGTTGAAAGTAAACAACACCATTAGTCTGATAATTCAAAATAATTTTAGATGGTGAATTTTCCGAGATATATGGTTTGTTACTAAAGATGAGAATGCTATATTTATTATAAATATCTTCCCAAATATTTCTTGAAAAATGAAAATATACGATTCATTAGTAAAGATTTATCTCAAAAACAACCGTATATCTTGGAAAATGCACAGTTCTTTTGAAAAATTAATTCATATAATTTACGATCTGTACTATTTTTAAGAAGCCCAGTATGAAGATAATATTCATGCATGTATTATTACAACTTATTTTAAAATGATTAATCATGTCGCATGTATAATTATAATTTGGTAATTTGAAAAGCAAATAAAATTCACTATTATTAAATTCAGATATTCAAATTTGTTTTGTTTTTGTAGTTTTTATTGTTATTGTTGTTATTATTATTATTATTATTATTATTATTATTATTATGGGCACGGAATA